>CM060836.1:61700000-61885000 GCA_030762175.1 Metallyticus violacea
ACGAAACTAATCCCCTCTAGCGGTGACATGCATAATCTGAAGAGACACCCTTGTCACCTCTGTACAACCACCGGTTAACGTGCTCGGATTAGTTTGATTGTAGGTAAAGGTCGTTGTTACAAGTATGCAACACTGTGACGGTTTTGCTTTCCTGCTTAGTAACGGGTTACGTAAATATGTCACAATTTAGTTAGCGACAACTCCATAGTTGAAGTGATATATGGAAATATGCCTTGATATTAATTCCTTACAGTTAAGTCAATTTTATTTAAAGTTAATTTTCTGTTTGTCGTGTGGTAATGAAGCTAAAAATATATACTGATTTGGTTTGCAAGTGAGGGGAACATTAATCAAGCGGCAAATGACTATATTCATAACAATAGAGCAAGAAAATATAGAACAATTATGTTAGTTCTGCTGGGGGTTACTGTACCGAGTGTTAATTAAGTACGGAAAATTAGGTCAGCCATGTATCTATATGAAAATGTTTGAAATAAAAGAGGTGATATCCATATCTGTATAAAATTCAGCTTTTACTTTTGACAAAATAAATAAGTTTGGGAAATATTAATGAAAATCCAACACATGTTATTTTTGGATGAGGCATCTTCATGTTTAAACAATAATTAATCTCATAATCAGAGCCTGGACGTTTGGACAGCAAATAAGCACTTAAAATACTGAAAATATGCGGTAATATAATTAAAATAGGCATTTATTAAAATGAAAACAAAGTAATATCACTCTTTATTAATGAAAATAGACATTTAAGATATTTAATTATTTCTTTGTCATAAAATTAAAGTATTTAGTCGCTCTTATCTTGGCTACAAGCAACAACAGTATGTTCTTTTTTTCAAGCTATCAACTGTCATAGTCAGCCGCTTTCAGAAAGAATGTTTTCCATCGTGCAAAAAGAATATTCTACTTCCACTGAAGTGATTGGAGGATATTTAAACAAGCTATTTCGGAAAGACTCATACCTGTCACAACAGAACATTCACCTCTCAGGAAATTATGGAAATGTTGATCAAAATAAAGCAAAGTAGTTTTGAATAGTCCTGGTGAATAAGCAAAAGATGTACAATTGCTTTTGATTGAGTTCATTTTCTGTTTATAGAGAAATCAGGTTAATATCTCTCTTATTTCCATACTGAACACTTTGTGGGGACGATTTATTGCATAGCTGTACCGTTCTCATCCTTCTAGCTTGCAATTATTAGTTACATTTATGCATCTGAGAGGATACCCTCACCATAAATTTCCTAGAATTGTCTCGCGCAGATCCGGTATAAGGTCATTCGCTAGGACTATTTAAAACTACTGTATTTCCCTCATATTCTTTATTTCCTGATATTTGTATGCTCGAAATTTGTGAGCACTGTATCCAGAGTGAAGTGAAATGAAGATATATTAGTGCTGGACTGTAGAACGCAGATGGAAGGGGTACAATAAGTCATGAGCTATAAGCCATTTCCTCTCCTTAAGGCTATCACTTGTTTATCTGCCGGGTGGCGAATGATACCTTATATGATTGTTTTGTTTGTATTGATAAGTGGTTTGAGTGTACCTAGTTTGATGTTAAGTGCTTAAGAACCCCTAGCCACAACTATCTTTATTGGTCTCATCACAACTCTTATTGGATGACAGCAGCGCACACGCAGCATTCTCCGAAAGTCAATGTGAGGATAGATTTATTGGGAAAAAGAATAACTAACCCAATTTTCATAGAAAGAAATTTAAACTGCGATAAGTGTCTACAATTTGTATGTGATGGTGATATTAAATATCAAGATGATGGTCCTCCACATTAAGGTAGAGGTACAGGTAATTGATTTTTCTATGTAAATAGATAAGATGATAACACGTTAAATTCCCAGCTAAATCATCTGAACCCAATACTCATTTCTTCCTATGGAGATATTTAAAATTCATGGTGGTGTACTAAAACCAAATAACAGTTTCTTAAATATTTATAATATTTTAAATTTATACTAGTGTTAATTTTGAAAAATCTGCATAAAATAAAATGTGGCTAATTAAGGAACATGCTATTCTAATATGCTAATCAACTCCTTTCAGCTCTGAAGCGGCATATTTCTCCACCAATTTCAGCTTTCATGCCCAAGTCCTTTGCGTATTCAGAATTTGGACGTTGATGCAAGGAAAACGCAATTTGGCCGTAATTGTTATAGCGACAGTAAATTTAAACGTAACATGTCAGCCAAATTACCCACAACCTGTTTCCCTCAGTTTGCTATCAATAGGCAGCAGCATCAAGGACCTCCACTTCGCATAGTCGAGGAACAGGAATTTGTTCCGGCTGACTTGTTACAACGCGGGAGTCCTTTGAACATTTGGTGACGATGGCAGCACTGAAAGTGGCACATCTCAGGTGCCTTGGTCCCTTTCTCTTTCTCTTTCTCTTTCTCTTTCTCTCTCTCTCTCTCTCTCTCTCTCTGAGATCTTTGTGCAGACGGCATGTAAGTTAATAGGGCATCTACCGCCATGAACTTATGACGTAGTGTATGTAATGAAGCTATTCTATAGATCTGTAATAGATGTCATAATATACAGAGAAGTATACTCAGCTCAGGTATAGTTTTTATACTTTCCAAATTATATTAAGTTTAATCGTGCTGTATTTCAACTTCATCAGCTGATGCTCACACAAGGATTGCTGGCTTCCTCGATGCAAAAATTTCTTAAATCATTTTTTTCTTCAAATTAGCAATTTTAGGTTCATTACTTGATTATGTATTTAAAAACAATTTATTTTGAATTGAAAGGAATTATTTATTATGTAGAACAGACAAAGAGATATGTAACTAAAAGTTAGCTTGCTATAGTATCGTTTAATAAACCTTTATCAGCAATGGCTAAACGTTTATATTGTGGCATAAGAGGGTAATTATTAAACATTGTTGATAATTCGGGAGTTTACATAAGCCATCGGTTGTGTTCCGGTTGTATGTGCTGTGCAGGTGACAGTTACATATTTGAACTGTGGGGGAAACTAGTTCTGCGCATGCGCATAAAGAAATATATTGAGTTTTATCGTGGGTAGTGTAGGTTGAGACTTCGAAGGAGAAGGACGTTACGCCAAATGCTCCGATTGGCCAACTTTACGATAGGCAACAAGGTAATATAGAAGCAACTTATTCATAACGTAATAATAAATCTGATATTTTGGATTTGAATTTGAGTAGAAATAAACCAATATCTTGGTTCCATTACTTTCCTACTATTTTCTGGTTTTAGATAGGGATGTTTGGTATATTATTTAGATTTTTAAGCTGGCCCTCATGTTCGGTCAGGTGTGATAATGTGGAGAAAGCGAGTAGCTTTTTGGATGGAAGCTGGATAGAAAATGTTAGTCGTATCTATTGAGGGTTTTATTTCATTTTATTTGAAATTGTCAAAATTGTCGAAATTGCTGCACCTAATTGTGCAGCACTACTAGAAATGGGCAGGGAAAGCAAGGGCAGTGTAATAGAAAGAGTGATAAAGTTTTAGCATTGAACAGAATTGGAGGAGGGAAATATTGAAAACACTGCTTGACTGAACAAGGAAATGCCTAAAGTTGGATTTCCAACATTAAATGCATCCAATGTCGTAGTTTTATATTTGGAAACATACAAAAACCCCATCTAGGTCCGCATAATCACCGCCCGTGGATAATGACCGCCTGGTGTCTCCCTTACAGTATATCTACCTCCCATTGGGGACGTAGGCACAAACGGCCAGCCATGAGCAAGACTCAAGTACCGAAATATCTCTTCATCACCAAAAAATACAATTAAAGGGACTTTTAAGGGATTGAATAGGCTTGAGAATACATGATTTATGTGGAAATGAGATTATTTAGAGAAGAAAGTAGATTTTTAAAAAAAATTAAAAACTTCAGATATATTAGCTAAAGGAAACAGTAAAGTACTAGGAAAGATAATAAAATGCTGGATAATTTGGGGGAAAAATTGAAAAAGCTAATAGTTGAAAAAGACAAGTAAAGTAATTTAAAATTTATTGCTATAATGAAATATATTTATTTACAAATCATTCATAAAGCTTTAGTAGTAATTGGATATTATAAACATCACTATTGAAGGAATTCTAATGAAAGTTTGATTCGTTGGATAAACTATAGGTTTACGTAAACAATGTTGATAATACACCTCTGTAACAATGTTAACGAGATCGTTGATTTAGTGGTTACTTCCCATTCTAATATTCTATAAAGTAGTTTTGAATAGTCCTATCGAATGAACCAAAGTTGCACTGTGATTTGTGGTCGAGTTCATTTTTTATTTATGCATTTATAGGAGAATCAGGTTAGTATATATATTATTTCTAGGAACGGTTTATTGCACAGCTGTACAGTTCTAATCCTTCTGGCTTGCAATATTTATGTTATATTTTTGTAGCTTAGAAGGTACCCCCCACCACAGATTTCCTAGAATTGGCTCGCGCATTTCGATATAAGGTAATTCGTCAGGACTATTCAAAACTACAGTTCTGATTTATGGACTGAAGCAGAGATATGTAAACTACATGCAGTACGTGAGTAGGTAAAGCTTATTTATTTTTTTTGCAACATGCAACAATAGAAATTTAAAACATGGAAAATCGGAGTAGTGAAATACAGAAGAATCGGAAACGATTCCCACATATTTATTATGTTTATTCCAATCTGACACAGCGTACAATTGTCGGAGAATCAATTCTACAGCAATCAACAAAGCACTCCATAGTAAAATCATTGTTGACTGTCAGAAAATGTATAATAGAGTGGGTGGCGGTTGAAATTAAAAGCAAGATAACCAAAGCAAGAATAAGCCTATCGCCTGTTATTATGTGCATAAGTTTTTGACAATTGTCATAAGAACACTGCAACATGCTTGACGAGTACTGATAGACTTGTGTGCGCTAAACTCAAAGTTTGCCACGTGTCAACAATTCTACAGCCATGATAATGTGAATTAACTGCTTTCAGAAGTCTTTCGTTTCATTCTGGTGATATGCCAATTGTATTTTAGAATCGCTTAGTTGCACGAAAGTGATTCATTCTGAATTGATGCTTCTTGTTATTCTTCAACAGTGCCTTAAAAATTTCCAGAAGTGCATTGCTTAAGCAGTAAATAGAACAACTTTATCAATTGATGGGAAGGTTGTGATTAGTAAAGTCTGTCATAAAAGGTATAAAATTATTTATTCTTTAAGCAATTAACTAAACACTTAATTTTAAATACATAAGAATATATATACAATTTATATTCCAAGAAAATTTTGTTATATCTGTTTGTATATTTTATATCTGTTCTGAAAGGGAAGTGAAAAATATGCTTCATTGTGTCAGGTTATCTGAAATTAGAAATATCAATGCTTAAATATTGTCCCCTAGCATCTTGTGATGGTGAAAAGAGCTTTTCGTCATTTAAAACATTCTTATGAACAGCAGTAAAAGATTTTTACCTGATAATTCAGAGAAAACTGTAGTAGTTAATTGCAACTCTTGCAGATATTAGTAATGCCTCAGTATTTTTACATATAACAGAAAAAACACTTGTTGAACCGAAAATATATATTCTATATTTGTTTGTTGAACCTCAGTTTAATACAAGGTAAGTAATTAACTAAGGGATTTAAATAGGTATGTAATTGATCAAAATATCAGCAATTCAATTTTAGCAATTGCTGGTTTTTAAGTGCACACCCTTTTAGTGCATATGAATTCGTCTCTAACTGTCATCGACTGCACCCTTTAATAATACACTTACAATAATTGCTATAAGTTCACGTCATCTTCTAGTTTCTGGTTGCATACTATAGCACGCGCCAAATATCCTCCGAATATTCCCGAGAGGCTAAGGGAGAGTGTGGGAGACAGCGCAATTCTCGTTAGCGCACTTTTCACCATGTTCGGATAAATGTCTAAATTCTTGACAGGTACGCAGAATAGTTTATATGCTACTAGATAAATAGATGAAATGTAAAAGCCGATTATTTGAATTTAGTTGCGAGAACTTTGAGAAAATTAGGTACACATTTTATGACTTTCATATAAATAAGAGAGGATGTTGCTATCTGTAAAGTTACTATTTGTTTACGGTAATACCGGGAAATCCAACTATCTGATGACCGACTCACGGCGTGGGACTGCAACGGCCGATAAGCGATTATCCTTTAGTTGGTCTAAAGTGAATGGATACTACTAATTTATGAATCGCTTTACTACTTGGAATTCGTTCAACTGGGAATTTCTCTTCAATTAATCTCCTGATAAAACGAACGGACTCGATACTCATCGAGTTCCAAGTCATAATACAATTTAGTAGGGAGTACTATCCGTACATTTAAGTCCAACTAAAGGATAACATTCGTCAAGAGACACATTTAATTTCGCAAAGAGAATTAAGAAAGATGACATAAATATGTGGAAATTGAAGACAGGTAGTTTCAGCAACTCATTTGATAATATGGTTGAGTATATAACACTTTAAGTGCATTAGAATTTATTACAATGTCACTCTAACGTTTTTACCACCAACTCTTGTGTTGCTCGACTGGCTGTGAACAACGGCTTATCAGCCGTTGCAGTTCCCCACCGTACGTTGGTAATCAGATAATTGGATTACCCAGTAATATCGTTAACAAATAGTATGCATCATAAATACTCACTGTTCCTGCCTGCTTGCTTTGAGGGTGACTAAAACACTAATTCAGTCCCTCACCGCCGTGCAGAATATCAAATTATTGGATGGCCCGATATTTGAAAATATAAGATACTATTATTAGGATTAATGCCTAACATTTTCTAGGTACCTATTTTATATATTTTATTTTCTACTTTCCTTCGCTCGGTTTTTCTCATCCAATATTATAGTATTAGGTTTCCATTGATCTAAAACGTAAATATTGTTGTGCCTTAATGAAAATCGACAACTGGAGTGAAAGATTTAGCGAAATATTTTTGGGGTGACGGTGGGCGGAAGAAAGATGCATGAAAGGCGATTAGTGAGAGTTGCATGCGTTGTGCTAATATGAACTAATAAGCTTACAGTGTCTAAATCCATTAACACAAGGCTGCAGCATGCACCGGATGTAGTTAATTTCTTTCCTCTCTCACCTGAGCGTGCAAAGAGTCGTACTAGAAGAGACTCGCTTGTTATTGTGCCTTGTACTTGGATATTGTCACTTACCTGTAACAAAGAGAAAACATTATCAAGAAGGGGATTACACTTTTCGCTGTAGCAAAGAATGAAATTAGCCAGTAAGGCTCCTTAGCTAGTTATGCGTGTTACTGCAATAATCTAGAAAGGAAGAGGACGTAATGTTTAGATATAAGGTACCGTTGCAATCCTAATTTTCAGCAGGAACCATCGCACTAGTTCACGCGACAGAATGGCTCTGTGACAACAAAAGCAAACCAGAATCTAAACATGCAAAGTTAAGAGGGGAAAAGTAGCTACATAACTTCATTAAGTCTTCGATGGAAAGAGCTGCTGCTTCCACAGAAATAAGGAACATTTACACAGTGATTCAGCATGCTGGCAGTGTAATTAACTCTATGCAGCACAAGCTTAACACACCTATATTTTAATTCTTATTGCTTCTAATCCTCTATGTGAGTTGGTAAATAAATATCGAGATATACTATCTATGCTCCTGGAACATGTCTCATTTCAGTTCTTTATTATCATTATTTCTATTCAATTATGAAATAGGCATCAATTCCGGGATAATTCCGTTCAAAGCAAGTATTTATACTCTACAAATAAATGCAATAACACGTATTGTTAACAATAGAACTTCATGAAAGATATTAAAAACGAATATTTTGACATTAACTTGTGAATATAACTTATATTTCACTGGTGTACACACCTTTTGCTAAATGAAAACTGTTCATATTTTCTGATTTCTTGCCACATAGCATTTCCCAAATCATCCTTAGTTTTGTTTCACGCAGCTACAGATTTTCAGAAATCGATATTATAGAAAGTAGCAGTTTTTGTTATTTGTTCATTGAACAGATACATAAAATAAATATTGTGAGAGATTTAAACCAAATAATAAATGGTTTACTTTGTGAACGGCACAGTAGGGCTAAATTTGAGCATTGGATCAGGAAAAAATTGGCCTCAAAGAAGCAATTTAGTTTCTGGAAAAAAATGTGAAGTATGAACCATTGGTTTCTCCTTCTAATGTCCTCCTTCCACAACTCCATATTAAGTTAAGCTTGGTGAAGCAATTTGTTACTTCTCTGAATAAGAACAACTTTCTTGTTACATAGCTCCTACAGAAAACTGAAGCTAAGATAGCAGCAATTATTTTCGATGGACCTCCAGATTCGTGAGTTTATGCAGGATGAGATCTTTCCTCAGTCGACGTCCGAGTTAGAGAAGTGAGCTTGATTGACATACAAAAATGTGACAGAAAACTTTCTTGGTAACAAGTAATCTGAGAACGATAAAGAAATTGTGGTATAAATGTTATTTTAGAAATATAGGGTATAGAACGAGTGTTAAAGTGCATTTTCTCAAATAGCCATATTGATTACTTCCCTGCAAATCTTGATGCAGTGAGTGAAGAACAATGTGAGCGGTTTCATAAAGAAATTAAAATAAAGATACCATTATCACTGCCATTGTGAAGTGTAATTGATGGCTGATTACTGTTGGTATTTGAAAAGGGGACACTAGTGAAGGTCATATCAGAACTTCGAAAAATAAGGAAGTTTTTTTTTTCTCCCTAATAGCGAAAAAAATTAATTGAAATTAATATTTATTGACACCTAGCTCTATTTTTTCAATATATTTATTAATATTTAATTTAAAACGAAACCTACAAAAACAGATTTGAATTAGCTATATGTCTTAAAACGTTAAAATATTTCATAAAATATAATATGTTATTACATTTGATATGTTTTGTTTATAAACCTAGCCCGATAGAGTACAATGAAAACATATTTGAGTTCAGGAATTAATATTATATATATTCAGGTGAAAAAATAAAAATGAAAAAAAAAACATTTTTTGTGGAAAAGTGTAATGAGTTTTTATGAGTATATGTTAAAAATAAAAATCCTTATGAAAAATATGCAAATAATGTAACAATACCAGAAAAAATATTCTAGAAGTATTTATAATTTGTTTTGCTATCAAAAGAAGTCCATTATGATTGCTTAAAAATATTTAATGTTCTTCAAAACATTTCAAATCATTATTCTTTTTCGAAAATACAAATATACTCTTATATAATATCTACGTAACAAGTATGTTACCATGTAGAAGAGTTTATAATTTAACAATGTTTTTTGCTTTGATAACATATTAACTATGTATTGAAAAATATATTTTATGTACATAGACAAAGTAGTGCATATAATATATGTTTTACAGATATAACTAGAATTTTCCTATGAATGAGTCCTTTATAATAATTTCCACATTAAAATATAGAAATATTTTATGATCTCTACATTACACACATATATAATGTATATCATTTTAAACAATTTACACCATGCAGTGCAAAACTTACATGTTCTGTTTCAAAGTACTTTAGCAAATGAACATTAAATGTAAAGTTATGTTTATAGGTACAAAAAATGTTCCTTAAAATTGCAGTAATTCTTTGGTACTTGTTAAGTATAGGGTTCTCTGGGTCTCATAGACAGTTCTTGGTTATTCGCATGCACATTATTCCTAGCCTAACCCAGTCAAAATGAAAGTGCTTATTGTGATGGATGAGAAGTTTAATCTAATTCAGTTTCGAACAGTATTTGTAGTATGTTGCATCATCCTATTGGATCAACGGTGTTTGCTGTCTTCAATGTCATGGACTTTTTCAATGGGTCTTCAGAATACTAGTTGATTTGATTACAGCCTATATTAACCGTTCTCATCTGAAAGCCAAATGTTTTACGTCTATAGTTCATGAAGCAATATCTTTTTTGGGAAGAAACAGTTTTCTCAATCTTTATACCACGGAATTTTCACTTTGACGAATAACAGGATCATGGTGTTGAATAAGGCACCTTCCTTGAACCAAACAGTTTACATTCATTTCTTCCATCTTATACGATGTACATGAACAATTTGAGTGCAAATGCTTTTATGCTTCCTTTTTCAATATTTGCCAACTCGTAGTTTCTAAGGGACTGCTTCAAACAAACTTTCTGAATTATTCTCAGAAATTTCAATAGCATTCTCAACTCTGCGTACGTTTTCTGTATCCAATCAAGTGTGCATATGCTTAAAATATTATTTTTAAAATGATAAAATTCAACAATGTTTTGAAGATTCTGAAAACACATACGAAGAAGATATTGGATACTTTATCATGAAGTGACTGTGATCAACCTAGAGACCAATACATTTTCTGGAATATGAGGTTAACGGCGCTAGTTGAACGGACTGAAAGGAACTGCGTAACACCATTAGTGGCAAATAGCTGTTGAAATAAAGATAGCGACATACTTATGAGCCCTCTGTATGTAACATACTATTTAGGTTTTAATAGTTAGGTTAGTTAAGATATTCTTAATCAAAAAATTGATATGTATTTTTTCAGAACGTTAGTTTGAAATTTAGCATAGCATGTGCCAAAATGTATTAGAATTGTTAGCTTTTCAAAAAAAAAAGCATATCATAGCTTTCATGAGGCCAGCAAACCTTTTTGTGAATGGATGGGATAAGTTCATTAATAAATATTAAATAATTAAGTAAATTACACAAAACCAAGCAATTTTTCTGACTATGCTAAATATGAGAATTTTTATAATGTGCCTAATTTTTATTCATGTATTTATTAAAGGGTAAATATGATGTAACTTTTAATTTAAAGTTTTTTAGGTATATTAAGTATCTATGAAATCTGTTCTTTTTAATGATGCATAGTTTAGTAGTTTTATAACTGATAAGTGTACGTTAGAATGAAAAAAAATGTTCTGTATGGACGTACCTTATTAGGAACTCTCAAACTACTTTCTTTCCAAAAGTCATGCTCAAGAGTGTATTTTGATGATTTTTATGGAACTAAATGATGTAACAAACCTCTGCATACATGCAGTACCTTTATAAACACTTACATGTCTCTATTTATTGTAGTCAGAATTTTTTAGAATCTATGGGGTCAAAATGCATTACAAGGTATTTTAAACTCTATCGTTTGATTTCTGAAAAATGGATTTTTTATTATATAATTTTTTTTTGTTTTCTTAGAATCTAATACTCCTTTTTGCTTCAAAGTTTAAAAACACTTGTGTTTAATTTAATAAAGCATTTGATCGAATGACACAAAAGTATAATGATTAAAGCAATATCTTTCTAATGAAAGCATAGATAAAAGAAGTTCATATTAATTTATTATCAACTCTTTCTTAAATAACCTGCACAAATTTCAGCTCCCAACTTCACATAGGGAACTTGCGTTTACATTCCGAAGTCTCTTAAACCATCTGATGTCTAAATGCCAGCCGGCTAAAGTTAATCTTTATGCTCTCTGACTTTTAACTTCTAATAACATTTACATATAAGAAGCAGAGGAAGAAGAAAAATGTTAATGCGTGCAAAGACTGTATAAACTTGCGAAACCCGAACAACTAATGGAGATCAAGTGATTGACGCTTTTTCTTCATGCTTAATATCGTGTAAACACCCTGGGGAGAGAAAAAATCTCTGCTATTATGAGTGTAAACTGACGCTGAAGCGGGCTTACTCTCATGTTTCTCGCGGTGTCTCCTGAAAACACGATAAACTGGGGCGCGACAGAGGCGGAGCACTGCACATCATCGCCCTCTCATTTGGATAATCCGCTCTTCGCCTTGCGGAATAAGAAAATCGGTTTCCTCTTCTTATCTATTCACGTTTCATCTCGAGGAAAAACCTTGCTTGGCTGTCAAACATGTGCGGTCACGTCCTGTGAAATCTTTCCTCCTCCGCTGCCCATATTTCTTGCTCTTCTTGCACGCCCTCATTTGCCGCGCCCATTTTCTACCGGGATGTAGATAGACATGGTTCCGTACTTGTGTTGTGCCAGTAACTATCACATAGTGGCGGCCTGAAGGGTTCAGGAATCTGTTGATCTCTGGAACAAGCTCGTTCTGTGAGCAGCTTTGATTTTGGTATGGTTGAAATGTAAGCTGTAACGTTTTGAAGCTTGTCTTAATACAATGGACATCTGGAAATTTGCTCAGAAGTTTTGAAAGAAAAAACGGCTATACACTGAGGCATATTCTTATTCAACAGGGCTTTATAGCAAAATATGTTAGCAATATTAAAAAAAGAAAAAGAAATGAACTATATACTCTCCAATGTCTTTCAAACAAACGTAAACCTCTCCATATAAATATATATACATGTATTGGTACAATTATATATATACATATACACGTTAAGTGTAATTAAAATTAAATACAATACACAAATTATGTGACATGTTAAAACCAATCTATTCCGCATGGATAAAGACAGTGACGATTAATATTGACTGTTACTTCTACATTTTAATACTTTAAAAACTACTGAACATTTAGTTTAATAATTGTGTTTAGTAATGAATTCTAATACACTATTTAAAGGAGGAAGGGAATATAAACAGATTAGTGAGAGCTCCTAAACAGGTTGTATTATTGTAATATTAATCACTGTAATTTTACTAAAAATTATCTTATCCTATAACTAATCATGTTATTTTTCATTTACTCAAATTAAAACAACAGTCAAGGTTGTTAAGCAACGGCAGAAAACAAAATATGTGATTATAACACTGCCTCCTATTTAAAATATAAGCATTAAACGGTAAAGGTGACACTTACAGTTTCAAAGTAGCTGGGGGGATATGGAGAAATCTAAAATTTAATCAACACTTTTTAATTTCAACCTCAATAACTAACTCTTTGTTTTTATTTAAATTAATACTATAACAAATAGGCATTTATTCAGATCGGAATTTTTTTAAACGAAAGCCCTGTAAATGCACACAAATTTTATATGCATATAAAATTGTTCTCAGCTATTTCACAAATAATGTTAAAACATATGTACACAGACTTTACCAGTAGAAAGGGGGCTTGACACTAAGCATTTTGAGAGTGGGAATGAATGCTCTCTAAACCTTCATATGGGGGTACAGACATCCCTACGGATCAACGTCATTACTACGTTGCAATATGACGCATGTTCATAGCCAGTGGTATAGGCGCATTCTTAAGTTCCATTTCAATGTAAACACAAGTGACATGGTGTCATTTAGTGTGCAGGAGTCAGGCATTTTAAGAACCACAATAAATAACTTTTATGAACGATTACTTACGTGAACTTCATTCAATGCATTCACTGAATAATGATGTGTAATTGACAGAATGGATTATTTGTTTAAGATAAGTCATCGTGTTTTCAGTTATCATTATCTTCATAAACACAATTGAAACTTTGGAGTTAAAGCCTGCAATACCACAACTAAGGTCCGAGACCATTTGTTCTCACACTTGAGGTGCCTACTTTTCGACAAATTCCTACAGGTGCAAATTTTTTTTCGCGCCATGATAAAGCCCTATAAAATAACCTGTTAACTTAAAAGTTGTACTGAGGTACAACTTTTGCTATTTGAAAAACTTGCCTCGTAGGCGAGTTCAAACCCGATCAGGCTTCCATTTGAAGGGACGCAAGGCTGTTGGACCCGTGTTGTAGATTTACGGCATATAAAAGAACCTCAAGCCTGAGAGAAAAGGTCTTTGAGCAAGATTTATCGGCCGTTTCACACTCTGAATTGATTGGGATGCTAATGACCAATGATGTTAAACAGCGCTCTTAAATAAACCAAATAATAATAATAATAATAATAATAATAATAATAATAATAATAATAATAAACTTATAACCTATATGTAAAACTAGAAGAATGTAAAAGAATTTGGTAAGTAAAATATTGACGAAAAATGTACGCTTGGGATTTTAGGTGCTTAAAACATACAGTTTGAAAAGCAGAACAACTACTCATAAGTCACCATTATGTGTAATGAAAATAAATGATCCTAAATTCAATGACTGAACACAGCAGATAAATAACTTTCGCAGGCGAGGATAGTGGTTACTTTGTCACCAGAAGTGCCTCGTGCTACAAAGAAAACATAAAATTTAAATACAGAAGTGCTTGCCTTTGTGATCTATGCATAGAGATTCTGAAGTAGTCGCTTGTCATTCCAACTTCTTTGCCGCTCCAGTCTACTTGTGATGAAGATAAAGACGGTGTGCTCTGTTTGCTTTGTTCCAGCCTCTTATCCGATACAACATTCAGAGCCATGAGCGCGAACAGAAAGGTGGGACTAACAAGCTCCAACTTCTCTAACCTCTGTGCAACAGAATTTACTTTTATCATATAATGATTAGACTTTCATGATGTTTTTACACAAGTTTCAATATGTCCTGCATGAAACGATTTTTACGCCAAGTCCAGTGCTAGTTTTCTATCTTTTGAATAACGGTACAAGAAACTTTGAAGTTCTCAATGTCAAGTTCTGATTTTTGGAAGCTGACGAGATAATTCAGAACTGCTTTGTCCAAATTTCCAGACCTTGATAGATTTTTGCCCATCGGGATGGCTTAGGCAGCAATACTTGGAACTGGATTCGGGGGGTCCTGGGTTCAAATCCTTTGAGTACGGGCATCCTGATTTGAGTTTTTTCATAGTTTCCCCTGGTTGCTTAGTCAAATGTTGGGATGGATCTTTCGTTCCAAAGAATTTCTTGCTTTTCCATTTCATACCGTTTCTTCTGTTAGTTCTGTTACATAATAAAAAGTGACATGACAAGGTGCGGCGTGACGGAGGCTTGCGTTTTCATTTCTGCTCCCGCATTTGGGATTGAAGAGGTCCTTCTGAGGGGCTCAAACCCCTTGGATGGAAGGGTTCCACCGGATTGTCCTATCCTAGGAACCCCGTATACGTCCATACCTTACCGCTTTCATCTCATCACTTCCTCACGCAAATGCCCCCCAAAAGTCAGTCATTGAGCGAAGCTGCTCTTCAAGTCACTGCTATTTTCAACGTTTGGATTTTACCAACAGTTTACGGAACCATTTCATCAATAAGCTGAAATAGATAGCTTAGTTCTGAGTTACATTTGGAGTAAACTAATTGATTTCAGAACTAATTCCTTTTCTTTGAGCACACCAATAGATTTCAGAGCTGACACTCACTAATGAATTCAGGCCAAGCAGCTCACTTCTGAACTACAATCTTTGGAGTAAATAAATAGATTTCAGAGTTTATTTCAGAGTTGATCTAATTCTGATTTCTTTTATATTTCTGAATACAAGTCGGTCATCACAAAAACGAGTTGTGAGTATTTTCCATGCAAAACTCATTAACTGTCAGAAGGTACATATAAGAATTTGTGGGGGAAGTGAACAGATATCTAACAGAGAGAATATTTGTAACAGTGACCAAAGTCAACTAATTATGGAATGTATTCATTGGGGAAAAAGTATAGCTGGTGTATTGCAGTCTGTGCATAGCTCTACACAGTTGATGTGGCTTTATTACTGAGTGATAGTACACTACATCTATTTGAAAGAATCACAAAACACCTTTGGCCCAAATGTTTCAAAGAAACTTGAAGCAACGAACAATACTTCTGAGGCCTTCACGGCCGGTGAACAATCAAAAACTTACGGGTTGTTTTGCCGTGGTCTATGGTTTAATATGCTACCATAGCTTTCACTAACTATTGCGGCTAGCATCATCAGTGGACCATGAACAACACTGATTGATAAAAGACAACAGTGTTGACCCGTCTCTGTCTGGTTTTAGCACGCCGATCAATATTACGTGTGTGGCGGAAATGGATAGGAGGGAGGGGGAAAGGGGTTGCTGTTTGTTTCTAAGGAACCGATTTCCATATTACGTATGGATGCTCTTATATTTCCAATGCCTCCCTCCTGACTAGATTGAAAAAGCCCTGTGTTTTTGCAACTACTTCTGTTTTATTAAAATGTATGTCATGGTAGTCATTTATGGCATGTTCTGCAACCTCAGATCGTTCAGGTTGATTAAGGGGAAGGTGTCGTTGATGTTCCCTCAATTGTTTTTTAATCGATCGGTCATGCCTATGTAAACTTAGCCATATTCACGTGATGTTTTATAAATTCCCATAAAGTCAAGAGGATCTTTTATTTCTAATATGTGCTATACACATAGTAATGTCTTCTATGTATGTTAGAAAAGCCTTGAGAAGTATATTAAACCATGGACCAGCCCCGAAGATTTTAATTGTTTTAAATGAAACAACGTGTGTTCCACGAAACTTCATGTGAAGGCAAGCGCAAGTAAAAGAAATATGAATTTTTTTCTACCTGAACATATAAGTAATAACAGTCTATTGCTGTGTTATTCCTAGTGGGGCCATAAAGACTGTACTCTTTTAGATGAAAGCTTTCCGAAAAAATATTCAAGAATATCTACCGAAGAAAAAAAAATATTTCCAGCCTCTCGATATGTACTTTTTAGGCAATATAACAAGAATTGCTGATTTTATAAAACTATAATGTGAAAAAGAAAGTTCATCGTTATACTTCCCTCTGTGATATGCATTTTCGCTTTCTGCACCAAAGTAAAAGCTTACGTTGCAATAATATTGACAAGCAATATCATCGTTTGAAAATGTAATTAGTGTGATTTTTGGAACTGAAGTTAGATGTGAAAAAGTGGCTTTAATCAGAGGTGCATATTGAACAGTTCCACTTTGCTTTGACCACCTCATTGAAATTTCATACCTGCAGACTGAATAGCTGTGCAACATTATCTAGTCAAAAGAAATAAGTGTTTGATTATGTACCGTTATTATTTTAATCAGACGTTTAGTGACACTGTTGATGGGAAATATAGTAATATAGTCCCCACATTGATTTTTTATTTGTTTATTTAAGGACGCTCTTTAACATCTCAGATCATCAGCGTCCCACTCTATTCAAGGGCATGAAACGGTCGACAATTTTTGCTCAGAGGCCTCTTCTTTTAGGCTTGTTTAGTGTTCTTTATCGTGCCGTAAATGTACGACACGGGACCCACGGCTTTATTTCCCTTCCGAAGGAAGCCATATTTAGGATTTATACGCCCGAAAAAATCCATCGATCCTGGTCGGGTTTGAACCGGCGACCTTGGGTTTAGAAGGCAAGTATGGTAACCACTACACCACCAGAACCGACTCCCGACATTGAAATATGTGTTTTTAATCCTACTGTATTTATATTTTGCTTTTTTGCTTTACTAGTTCCTCTCTTAGGCCTGGAATAAATGATCATTCAAATGTTTCTTGCGATAAGACGAACAATTGTATGGAAATGAGTCATACCAAAATTTTTGTGATGAGCTAACTATATTTTAAGCATGCGTTCGCACATATTTTCAGTGTTATTGTGCTTGAAGGACATTAGATTACTATTCAAGGGTACGGAGGAAAACAAGCAAAGTCTACTTTTGGCGAAATTTGAGATTTTGGTGCCAATGGATTCTGCAATGTAGTACTATATAGTACTATATTCCAACACATTTATAAAAACCAGTATAGAATAATTAGTGTACAGGAAAAAAAAATCAGGGTTCTCTGTAAAATATTTACAATGAGACCATAGCAAGAAAAGGAAGCTGATGAAATTGCATCAATGTTGTTTACACTTTTGTTTCCATCACCTGCACCCATCAGTTCGAAATTTGAAATGTTAATGATTTATTCTTCGGTTAAAATAAAAACTGTATCATTATTCGCCTCACTCATGCTATGGTTCATTATCAGTAAATCAGAATCAGTAAAAGTGACTTTTACCATTAGAGTCCATAATTATATGGATTGTGACAAATGTATGGGTTTAACAAATCAAAGAACCCGCGCTGAAACACCCAGCTATTGGGATGAGCATATCAGAAGATGCGGCGTGAAACCATTTTCCTTCTACATCATAGATATTTTTAAATCGCGGTCTTCATTTCAAAAAAAAAAAAAAAAAAAAAAAAAAAAAAAAAAAAAAAAAACACCACAGAAAGATCTGTCCAATGATGATAAGAGAAATACAAGAAATTATAGCTGACAAAACCTCTTCTAGAACTATAACTAGTCGAACAACCTACAATGACTCCTGAGAGTCCCATGTTATTGTTGACAAAATGTACCGTACACAAACTGATGAACAGCCTGACTCTTCTTATTCAAGTTTAATTCCATTTTACAAAGGAAAATATGATGACCTACAATGCCCGAACAGATTCTATTCCGAAATTACTCAGTTCTATTTTTCAAGGTTACCTGTAATAGACAAAGTATAATTTTGATTGAATGATTATCTTCAATAGTGTTTCATTAGTGTTTATATTTTCCTCAGCAAATATCAGCTATGTAATTTGGTACATTCCATAATATAACTAGTGGACTTTGCTTTCATCTACAAATATACAAATATGATTTGATTTTTATTGTTAATTAACATAAACAAATAATACATGATACTATTTTCAAAAGATCGTCACGGGTGGTCAAGATCGTTAAGGCGCGGACTCGTGAGCGGGAAGTCTAGGGTTCGAATCCCGCCAGGACCGTCCTCCCTGACTGAGGTTTTTTCCAGGTTTTCCCTCAGTACTCATAAATGGCAAATGACGGGAAGGTACCTTAAACTTAGGACTGGAACGTTTCCTTCCTTAAAAAATCCTTTCTCAGTTTATCATTTCATTTCATGTATCAACAGTGTCCACCGCCTGTGGTGCATCAGTAATAAAAATGGGCGCTAAACACCATAAAAAAAAAAAAACTAATTTCAATAGAAGGTTAGAAGTACCTTAAGAATTATTCTGTCTATCTAACGTGCTTAATTTTGTAGCGTCTTTAAATTTCAAATTACATTCCTGTAAAAAGGTAAAAAGTGGACTTTAATTGTTTTTACCATACACAGTCCAATTTCTGGCATGTATTGACAAGTGCAATTTTAGTTGCTGTCACTTCTAAGTTACCTTAAGAGGAACTAATCAGCAGCTTTTAGGGTCACACGCTCCTGAGTTGCCGTTCTTAAAAGAAAGTAACAAATTTTATAGCTAGCTTCTATGTGAGTTTCTATCATAGGAGCATCAACAAATTTCAGAGCTATCTCACCAGTAAGAGACTTTTCCAACGCTCTGTATTTATTCATTATAAGTCACATTCAGCCGAAAATAGGTTCATTTATGTTTAACGCAATCTGTGATTAAACTCCGGCACAAAAGGGAATACAGAAGGGAAGCGAGCTACCCCAAAATGACACCAAAGTCTGTCTCTGTGCGACTGAGTACGGGCAGCGATAGAATGAGTTGTCATTTGCTGTGCACGACCATTTTGCTGAATGCAAACATTTCGAACGTCCATAGAACGGAAAGCGGGATGGCAGAGGAAAGCAGAATGATGGAGACGTGGAAGAGGTAGAAAGGTGAAATATACTGTTTCAACTTACAGTATCTATTGTCAGTGGGAAATAGCGAGATAACCTCTACTGTAGATGTTTAATTCATTTCTGATGTTTAAACAGGAATATCGACGTTGAGGTGTGGAATTGCACATGTACGTACGCTATTGGCTGATTATGTATGGTTGTGTAGATGAATAATATACTATATTTATCACTAATTATTTGTAGTTAGGGACTGATTCCTTCTTTTAACTTTTTAAGCATTAAATGTAACGGGTTAAAAATGGATCTTTACTCTAGTCACTGATATACATATATAAAAGTCCGTCTCCAGGAGTTGCGCAAACTAAGGGAATTCCTACCGAGTTGAATAAATTTTAATAAAAATAAATATAAAACCCAAATTAGGCTTTATTAATTCATGAAGTGAAATAAGTTATGGCATTACTGTATTGTATTAGAACAACATTAGAATTCTTCCAACCTATAAGTATCCCAAAACAGAAATCACATTTTTAGAACTATTATTATTATTATTATTATTATTATTATTATTATTATTGAGATTATACCACAAAATTAATGGTATACTATTAATTAAATGAAATATATCACCACTGATAAACGGAGTTGTAATGTGTAGGTATTTTTAAACAGTTTTAATTGTAGCCATATTAATGTATGTGTGTGTGTGTGTGTGTGTGTGTGTGTTATTGTAGTATAATATGTTACCAAAACGTTAATCCGAAGGTTATTACAGAGCGGTCTTGCATACAAATATAATTCTTACAAAATAGATTAATATTTCATATTTGCTATCTTCATGACGATGCTTTTGTTAAATATAAAACATATGTATCGTTATAAATGCTGTTTATATGCTCAGTTAATTTTTCCTTTTATTTTAAAATAACGTAGAGAAAATTAAACGTAAAAGTGCTTTTTAAATTTCGGTTTTCAAGTATACCCCCACTCCTTCCTAATAGTCCTATTTTCCCTAATTTTCGGAAACAATTTTTCTAATTTTATTTAAATAGTAACTGTCGCTGATTTTTAAATTTGGAGTTTCAGGTAAAACCCCACTCTTCATGACCCGATTTCCCTGATTTTCAGAAACTATTTTATTATTTTATTTAAATGTTATATACGGAGTGTCGTTGCAAAAATCAAATATTAATGCTGCTAGAGCGACTTTTAAAATTTTGGGTTACTGGCAATTCTTCCATTTCACTGCTTTTCGGAAACTATTTTTCATATTTTATTTCAATGTACCAAGTTTTATTTAAAAATATTTAAAATTTCGCTTTAATTCTGACTCGTTTATCCGGTATACCTCCATTCTAATTGCCCAATTGTTATGGTTTTCGAAAATAATTTTTTATTAATTTATTTTAAAGACATTTTTTGAATTTATTTCAAAGAAACCTCGCCAGCTCCTTAAAATATTTTTATATCCAGGTAAATTCCAAATGGTTGCACTTTCTCAGTTAAAAATAAAATGTGAATTTAGGAAAATACCTAAAGTAATAATAATAATAATAATAATAATAATAATAATAATAATAATAATATGCATACAATGTTTGAACATTATTCAGAAACCAGAGTAAAAATCACGACTTCCCACCTCAGTTAATGTGCTGTTCTACATAATTAAATTTTATTTCAATAACCAACACCGGAAGTACATGTATATTTTTAAAAGAAAAGGTATGTTTTCATTATAGTCAATGTTTTAATTAATCGATCTGCAACTTCCACGTTTAATAGCTGTTTGTTAACCATCTATGTTAGAAGCGACATTAGATGGGTTCATTGAGAAGTAAACCCAACTGAGAGCCGATTTAGAAGCAAGAACAGCCAAGGTGTCCCTATGGTATACTGTGCTCTAACGTTAAAAGTAAACCGTTTTTAACTTTTTTCAAAGGTGCAAGACCTTCTTTAAAATGGCTATACTTTGTTAACAGAAATAAAAAAAAAATTAAAACATTCTCTACGAAATTGTTATGTTAAACCAGCAGCTGTTACCAATTGTTTATAAAAATTCCTTATGGTGAAGCACTTAAACTGATGGTAGAATAACAGCATCTGTTGACACTTGACTGGTACTGACGTATGGAACATCATTTTAATGAGAGGGAAGGATCTAAGCAGCAGTTCTTCTCTTATTTCCTAATTTCACTTTTGTAGAAAACAGTAATGCCATATAAACTGATTTTTTTTGTAAAATTGTCTCATAACGTTAGCAACAAGGAATGCATGACCAGCTATTCTATTAAGAATGGCTAGAATTACTATGAAATAAATTGATCGAATACCTAATTCATTTACTAGTAGTGAACGGCTGCCTAAAATAGTTTATGATACCCATGTTAAAATGTTACTGTTAACACTTGTATCATAGTATACTATATCTTCGTTCATTTGACTCTTTCTATTTTTGTATTCTATTTATTTTTTTCTATTCTTTCCGTATATGGTTTTCTTTTCTGTGACTAGTAATTACCTTTTCTATTTTTTTCATGAACTTTTTGCTTTCTTTCCATTTATCCCCTTTTCACTTTTTATCACTTATTCTCTCTCTCTCAATAAAATTGTTAATCATTACTTTCTTTTATATAGTTTTATTGCTGAAATTTTATTCTATTTTTTCTTTGATTCTTTCCATTATACCTTATCCGCTCTTTTCTCTTACGGTCTCTCTTTTTTATTTATAAATATCCTAACTTTTACTTCTGCCTGTGCACATTTTCTCTCACTCTTACAAATTAACGAAGTACTTGAAAAGTGTGCCGTTACTTTTCGCCATTCTAGTCCTTCAAGTGAATTACCCATTAATTACAGACTTTTCATTACTAATGCACCATCGATCAAGCATATTCAGGAGAAAAAGCTAGAACTTTTTCTAATCAGTCTTCAAAAACTTAACGTTCGACGCTTCGGTTTTCTTGCAGACTTGATTAAAGAGGAAGAACTCGCGACAGTTTCGCTAATGAAGCACAATGCTGGTGCAAAATGCCTTAGGTCGAAAAGCAAGTCTTTCAACACGGCCACAGCAGCTCCTTGATGTCAACATTAACGCAAATTCCAGCAAAAAGAGAAAATCGCTATATCTCATTTCTTATGCTAATTCATTAAGATGGAATAAGCTCCTGGTGTATGCATGCGCTTTTGTTATGGAAATTAAAACAAGGCGACAGTTGGCAGTGTTGCTTTTGTTTCCTATGGTTATGACGCAGAATCATTTGTGTAAACTAAGATATGTTTATCTTGCGCAAGATTCTGTTGCTGTTCTTAACAGGATTTAAATATAGCGTTAAATTAAGCTCGGGAAATAAATTTGTTGCGTTTTGTTTTTTACAAAGGAACGACAGTATGGTTTATACCCTGGAGCCATATAATGTAATTTCCGTTCCTTTTATTTTGAAAAGAAATTTAAAGAACTTGCTGCTGTAACATGGTTCTTGTTAGGCCTATAACAATGCGGCCTCAGTTCCAATCCTTACTCTAACTGTTTTATATTATATACAACAACCTGGTAACACCCATTCTTGATTTATAAAATAGAGTCAATGTGGAATGTTACTAGCGTTTATACAAAGTTACGTCCTTTCTACAGGGGCAGGCTTTGTCTTGGATTGTAAGTTAAAGTTTTTTTTGATATTCTTCTGTCATTCTTTCAATGTCGTCTGTCCCTATTCTTCTATATTCTCTATATATTTCCACTTCTTCGAGCAGTTTGTCTAAGGGAGCAAATAAGGGAAGAGTGGGATACAGGATGGGCATTAAAAGAAAGGAAAGGAAAGGTTATGCAAAATTACAATGTGTATATTTGGTTAAAGGGGGAGGACATTACACGAAATAGTTGGAAAAGAGTTAACAGACGTTTACAAGATATAGATAGACAAAATATTTTGTCTCAATGCGCAGAAAAGTATGTCTTAACCTGCAGGCTCAAATACATCCGGTGTGGAGGAGGGGGGATTATTTAGATAACTGAGGCAGAGAAGAAAGAAGTCTCGCACGATCCAGATTAGGGGCATGGAAAGGAAACCAAACAGTTAATGATTTCGGGGATAGAATTTGCTCATTGTGCGGAAAAAGGGATACCTGGAGGTATACTTTGGTATAATGCAGGGAAACGGAGATTTTAAGAAGTGAGCATTTATCACCGCAATTTTTTAGTGCCAATAGAATTTTGAATATTTGCTGGGAAGTGTTGGTGCATGCAAGATACACAATTTGAGAATATTTCTAGAGAAGACCCGACAAAGGAGGTTAATGTCTATGATGAAGAGGGGGGAGTTGGAGAGGGGTGTGAGTAAATGCAAGGGGGGCTCAAGAGTAAGTGTTTCATTCAGTTTATGTATTTGCATATAAAATTATTAATATAAAACGTAAATATATCGAAGTATTTGTATAAAGGTATGTAGTAGGTATGTGTGTAAATATGTATGGATGTATGTATGTGTATGGTCATTATAAGGACATTTACGGCGTAAGGTCCATACAACAGTTGTATTTATTTGAATTTATTCTAAAACTGATACAGTATATTTCCATCGAATTAGTAGACGGTTTAGATTCCGACATAGTATTCTTGTAGCTTTTAGACTTGCAATGTAATATTATGAATAAATTTAGTGTGATGATAAAATTAAGTCTAACATATTGCATTCTGTCCCACTGAATTTAAAATATTTATAAGAGTACTTTTGGTTATAAAGGCATCAGGTCAACTTGGAAATGGAAAGGATATTTTAATTGCCCTTAAACTTTTCACATGGAATTAAGAGTGAAGTAGAGTGTGGTTTTCGACTAGCTTGGCTTAAGTCAAGTTTATTCCGTTTCTCTGTTAACTGTCGATTTAATATAATCAATCCCGGTGATCTAGTAGTCACCATGCTTGCCTCGTAGAGTCAAAATCGCGGGTTCAAACTCGGACAGGGTCGATGTGCTTTTTAGGGCGTGAAAACCCTAAGTATCTTCCTTCCGAAGGGAAGTAAAGCCATTGTTCCCATGTCATAGATTTACGGCACGTAAAAGAACCTCAAGTCTGAAAAAAGAGATCTTTGAGCAAAATTTATCTGCAGTTTTATACCGGAAATATATGCAATGCTAATGAACAGAGTTATTAATAAATATAATAAATAATATCAATAATATTATAAACGATAATACAAAAGTAAAATTGCATGTCTCTGTGAATCACCTATTGAAAAATTCCTACAGAAAGGGCACGTGAAGAGCCATTATGGTACTAAAAATTGTATCGGTGTGCATGAAAAATGAACTTAAAACTGTCTAAACCTTTAATCGGTTAAAGTTGATGCACCTGGCTCAATCCCTTGCAAATCAACATCTCAAATCGTTATAGTATCTGGATAAGTTTAGCATCTACTTTTATAGAATTTGACTTTTCTATTTATTAGCAACACAACCGCTCTAGACATTTTATAAGTTTTACAGATTACATTAATGTTTACATATTCATTATCTTTTTGTAAAATCCCACGGAATCTTCTTTATTATTGAGAATGCACAAACAGTAACTGTTACAGCTTTTGTTATTAAAGTAAATGCATGGCTTAATAGCGTAATATACGAAAGAATAATATTAATTCCAGAATAAAAAAGCAAAATAAAAATCAACAGAAAACTACTAAGGAATAATGCCTTTATTCTTTTAAAGTGAGCAAAAAATAAAAATAAAACAATAACGTAATATAAATCTTATGTAACGTAAACAGAAAGAAAGAAAGAAAAAAAGAGAAAGACAAACGCACCTCCTCCCTTACTGTCCTTCAGGTGTTCTTTTTTCCTTTACCTCTTTCCTTTCCCCTTATTAAATTTTCTTTTTATTTCTCCTGCTCTGTTTTTCTTTTCGTTCAGTTTCTACTTTTGATTCCTCTCTCTAGCAAGAACAGTTATGCTTTTTTATTACATCTCTTCTTATAATTTTACTTCCAAAGAAAGGCCAAATTCCCCATTATAATCATAATTCGATTTGACAAGGACTGCTCTGCCACAATCCTAGCCGAATGATTAAAAGAATGAAATGTTAGATGTACCATACTATAGCAAGATAGGAAAATATTAATATGAAAGAAGTGTTTTTGCCTTTCTACAGTAATTAAAAAATAACTGTTTGTTTTGCACAAAAATATGAGATTTATAATTCTCAAAATATTGGATCATCCAATAATCTGATGACCAAGGAGGATGAGGGCTGCACCGGCCGAGAGTCCAGTACGGTACACGGATCAGGGCAGTCATGGTTTACCGAACTGCACTCAGTAAGGGTTCGACATGTCTAATCCTAAAGTAAAACTACTAAGAATATTAAATGGCAAATACAAAGTCTAAAATTATTATACGAACATTCTATAACGAGATTTGACTATTCGTACGTCCATACTGAGTCCGCTGGTGCTGTTAGGAGATTGTTTGATGAGAAATTCGTGGATGATCGAGTTCAAGGTTGCAACGAGATTCATACGTTAACAGTATCCACACACTTTAAACGGACTAAATATTAATATTCCTCTATAGGTCACTGTAATTTCTCAAAGATAATTAAGAACATAACCAGAAGCAAGAAATGTGTGGCAATTCATTTGTGTAACATTGGCGAGTAGATATTTTTATTGCACTTGAATTTATTATTCGTCACTCTATAGCTTCTACCACCGACTTATGTTACCCCGATTCTAGTGCAGCCCAGCTGGCCGTGTGCTATGACTTATCACCCGATGAAGGCCTCTGCCACCGCATCTGTCATCAAATAATTGAATGACTCAATATTCATTTGAAAATAAAAGCGCATTTATACTTATCAGTTCACGTTTTTTATCAATGTAGTTTATGAATAGAAACAACTATTTAAATATCATTTATTGCCTCAAATCTTCACCCGACCAGTAAGACATGGTGTTTAGTTTATTTTATCCCTTTTTATTGCAACACTTTTCTTATATCTTTATTGAATAGACATTGTTTAATGTTACAGCAACTGCAGTGTTTAATATTATCATTTGAAATATTTTCATTTTATAACATTTTTAATGAAAGTGAATATTCGTTTTTTTTAAATATATATGTAGCTAAACATTACCTATGCGTTTCGGTGTCTTAGCGAAAAGTCACGGAAAACGTGTATATTAGTAGAAAGAAGCAGAATGCGGTAGATATATGTGTGAGTGTAATACTGAGGTAAGAAAATGGCTTACGTTAAATATATTTGGTACAAAACATTGGACAAAATGTTTTAAGATCGAATTTCATTCGTGATTCACGCGACCTTTCCCCGTCTTAGTTTCTTTAGTAAAAAAGTAATATTCGTGCCATCTTTTATTTTTTCTGTCACACATATTTCTTAAAAACAAGTGTTTTCAAAGAATACTGTTGGTAGATGTTGGGGTGAGAGTATAAATGATTTTTCTTCCCCATTCCCTTGCGCATAACAATAAGAAGAAATTCAGAGCTTCTCGATAATGGTTTCAAGGAGATGAGAAGACTAGCTTACATTTCCCATCGGATCATGCTATAGTACAATCTTCAGAGTTCAATTTTTAACGAATTATTCGCTTCAGACTTACACGTACTCTCAGCAAGGCCCCGGCTCGGGGGTTTCCGCAGTTTCTCTCAAAGCAAACTTTTGCCGTTATTGTTCAGATCACAGAATTCTTTACTAAAAGGCATTTTTCAGATTTTGTTATATAGGGTATTTAAAAAGAAAGAAGTAACTTTAATTGTTTATATTTTTCACACAATCTGTTGACATTGGTTTGTTTTTTTTTAAAACAATAATTATCACCATGATGAGCTTATTTCTAATTGTTGCGGTTTCCTTGTAGATTTTTAATATAGGTAATACTGGTGCTAAATCGTATTGGGCTTATCCGATGTTGTTAAAACGTGGACCCAGTTTTTCACCAGCCTTTCGACGGTTTCAAAAAGAAAATCGTTTAAGATTGCAAGAGTACAATTTGAGTGCATTCTAGGGCTTGTATAAAAAGTTGAAGAAACTGGATTTGTAACAGATGCAAAAAAAGTTAGTTAGATCTACAAAGAAGATAAACATAGCAGCTGCTGAGGTTCTTCAAGAAACTCGAAATATTGATGAGAGTCTGTATAGAGTTGTTTTTTAAATAGTGGTTAACGCCCGTTTTACTATTGAGGCACCACAGGCTGTGGACAATGATGGTACACATGAAATGATAAATTGGGAAAGCAACATTTTTTTTAATGGAAGGAAGCTTTCGAGGCCTAAATTTAGGGTACCTCCAAGGCATTTGCCATTTATGAGAACTGAGAAAAACCCGGATAAAACCTCAAACAGGAGGACGGTCCTGGTGGAAAACAAACCTCAGACCTCTCGCTCACAAGTCCGCGCCTTAACGACCACGGCGGTGTTAATAGAATGCAAGAGTCTGGAAATGGGCAGCACAACAGTTTGGCGAATACTGAAATGAGCTTAAACTGCATCACTACAAAAGTAAGTTTTGCTCGAACTGAAAGAAGGAGACAAAGTTCAACGAAATAACTTTGCTGTGCAGAAAACAGTCAAATTCAAATAAATCTAGAGTCACTTGGAAAGCACACTTCCATTTGTTTTGTCTTCCAATACTACACATTCAGTAACTGAACAGGGGTTTCAGGATTTATAAATTACTGTTTGGTGCGGTTTCAGAAGTACCTTTATGATAAAACTATGCATTTTGAAGAGCATAAAAATGGGGCGACTATAACTATTACAGTAAATAATCGACGTTATTTGAACACGCTTTAAAAATGCTGTACTAGTTTAAGATATCGAAACATTGAAAACATTACATTCTTGCATCTCCTCACATCTTTAACCGGCTAAAATAAACATATTTGATGATCCTGTTATCGATAATCATTTTCCCTCAACTTGGTCGCAAGATGTTAATATATCAGAATATTGTTGTCGGGCTATCTTTATCTTAAGCAAACTTACAGTAATCGCACGCGTTCAAGAACACAAACTCAGAGCTGTTGCACACTATAGGATGGTTGTTGCTTGTACAAGAACAAAATTATATGTATATATAATATCTAGAATTAAAGTATTGCCAGGGCGGTAATGCAAAACAAATCTCATTTCTTGTGTAAAAAGTCGCCAGCATTATTTTTAAGACTGTATAGAAAATGAGCACTTTAACTTGCTTCTTACATTTGAAAATCCCTGTGTATTACGAATACTCTTAATTATTTAGTAAATGGTAGAGGAAGATGAGGTTAAAACATTTAAAATCTTAAAAGGAGTGCCCTTTTGTCAGCATGAACTGAAAGTAATTCATACAGTGAACAATTCAATTAAACAGGAGAATAGCCAAATTAAATACGCAAAGAAAAAGATTTCTTGTTATTTCACATACGTTTTCAAAATTGGTAACGCTTTACTATTGCATTATTTGGAATTTTCTTAATTGTTATTTTTAACATAATATTGCCATTTTTCAATACCTGCTTCTATTACTTTCAACTAATGTGAATGAATATGAATTTATTTCAAACAAATAGAAGCAACATTACAATTATTAATTAACACTTTTGTTAGTAATTACTACCTTTCAAACCTTTTCAAAACCCTTTCCTATACATTTACTTATTTAACTATTTCTGACCCCTTGTCTTTGGCTTACCAGAAGTTTCCTACTGGAATATCCGAAGACTTGGGTGTTCGTTTAAAATTGTAATTTTTTATCAATATAGCCCTACAGACAACCTCTACATACTTCCTCATACAAAATACGAGTTTTTTTCAACCTCCGATGTGGCATAACAAAAAGACAAATGTGAATCACAAAATGGTTTTATTACCAGGGGTCAGGTACATCCCCAGCTACTTTTACACATAGTCACCGTGAAGATGAAGACATTTGTCATATGGATAGACGAGCTTTCCAATACCCTTTTCATAGAAGGTTACCGCCAGTGTATGGAGATAAGTCTTTTTGGGAACACAACGTGCACAAAATGTTCGATAGCCTAAGTGTTCTGTAACAATCACGTACAGAGCTGACCTTGAAGTGTCCGGAAATTCCACAGACAACTCGCTGATGGTAAACCTCCGTCTCTCTCGAACGACTTGATCAACTTGCTGAACAAGGTCTTCACTAGCGACAGACCTGAATACTTATCCAACTTCATCCTGAACGTCAGTTCGGCCTTCTTTAAATTTCCTACACCATTCACGCAAAAACACCTCAATCATACAGTTTGCACCTTAAACGCGGCTTATTTTGTGATGAATTTCTGTTGAACTATTTCCCTACCTGTAGGAAACAAATGACACTTAGCTACTCGCACTTGACGGGGGAATCAATCTGCACAGTGCATAGGCCCGCGTCCTTATGCTTGTCTAGTCACGTAGCAGAGCGAACAGAGGTTGAAAAAAATGCCCTTGTAATTTATAACAGAATTAGCAAAAACCCACTAAAATATAACAAATAGGATCAGTGCCTTAGCATTTCCAGAAGGCACTAGTTCCAACAGAATTTAATAATGCATATATTTTGCAAACTACAACTTATTGTACTTCACTACTCTAAGTGACTATATTTCCTAGGGCCCTATACACCCAAACACTGCGGGTTGTAGGGTCCTGTCTGCTGTTTGGATCTAACACTTCTCACTCTACACGTTCTTCTTTGTCTTGCATACTATTTTTTTTCACTATTTTGTTCTCATTCAACTAATAATCCCCTTCACGAATGTGACGAATAAAGTCACATCACATTCTTCAAAATATGTATGTAAATTTATTGATGAAAGAAAGAAGTTTAAAAACAAAAATGTACCGGAATGTGTAGAAAGTACTGACTTTGTGTAAAGTATTAACAAGAGTTTATGTTATACTAATCTTCAGGCTTTCCATTATTTTCTCTGCTCCGATACAATTATTTTGCTATAAATTTTAAAGTTGCGCCGGAAGAGTTTGCTGCAGATTAGTGTATTAAAATTTATCATCCTGTTTTTCCCCCCTGTTATTAATAAGAGAGAACAAGCCAAGGCTTTAATATTGCGGTATGGACAGAACGGGCAAAAGACAAAGCTCTCTTATTATACGTTGAAGCTCAACCACCCCCCATCCCCATCCCACATCTCACACATGCGTGCGGGACAACCAAGACAACGGAGATGAAATAACAGAGCAAACGCTTACTTCCATTAATTTTCATAAATTTTTCAGGATTATCTTCCATCCGGCCAGCGCGCGGACCTGCCACCACCCTTTTATCTGCAAAAGTTTGCGATCTTATCATCTCCAGGGGAAAAAACGCTCGGGAACTTTTTGCGAAATAGAAGCATGCATATTTTCTGCACATATTTCTACACTATAGTTTATGTGTCTTAAATATATATTTTCTCACCCACAAACTAATGCTGTTTGATTCTATTATATCTACTAGATTGTTATCCTAACATAGGAATTTATTGCAGAGATTTTAGGACCAATACAGAAAAAGTTCAATAAACAATTACTCTGTAAACACTGAAATTAGCTCTTGATTAAAATTGAATTATTATATTTGTATGTCGTGATGACGAGACTGAAATCCCTTATGTGATATCATCTAAACTATTGGAGATAATTGCAATTTATGTTTATATAAACAGGGTTCCGTGCGGTGTGCTGATATATGCTGTATATGGACCAACCAAACTCTTATATCCGGACCGCTGAAACTTTGTACTTGACAGATACCTTTTCAGTTGCAATGAACAAATGAAAAATGCCACCCGTTACACATTCTGAACCAATATTATTTTTTGTTTAACGCCCATTTTAACTACACTGATGATACAAGAGATGAAATGATAAACTGAGAAAAGGATTTTTTTTAAAGGAAGGAAGTGTTCCAGGTCTAAGAGTAGGGTACCTCTCCGCAATTTGCCATTGACTGAGCGAAACCTTGAAAAAACCTCAGTCAGAGAGGACGGTCCTGGTGAGAATTGAAACCCAGACCTCCCGCTCACGAGTCCGTGCCTTAACGACCTCGGCGGTCTAAACCAATATCAAAATAGCATTACTGGCCAGTCAAACTTACATTACTACGTAGCAATTTAATTGCAGCTATAAATAATTCTAGAGCAAAGAATTACTAGGCGAACTTGAAAATTCTACGATATGAGCCGTTAAGCGGCGGTTGCATCCGCAGCATAGCCAATATTATGTGAACTGAAAGTAACTGACTTACCCATACAGCAAGAAAACTTCTAAGAGCTGCCGAGCAGCTAGAGCTGTAGTCCCGAGCGATACTGGAGAGAGCCGTTCGGGCAATAGTGGGGTTTCTCTGTTTGCGTGGAATGTGAAACAGTACAAACGTTGTTTTTGTTAAACGTAATGTAACCCATGTGTTCTCCTCAGTAACTTTCTGGCTGCAATATGTTGTTCCTTATTACAAAACTGCGTTTTTCACTTTTTACCATGTGTTGTCTTACTGGAATTCGCAATTAATGCATGTATATCCAAATACTAACCTTAACGCTAACCTCGGGTAAACCCTAGAAACAGATGGACTCAGAGGTTTGCTGCGGGAGCTACGGCCCGACGGTCTACGCTCGCCTCCTTTTCCTGAATATAAATTCATAGGGGACGTGTGCTATTAAATAGGCGGGTAAACTATTGTAACAATGGACAATCTCCTTTGATTGCAGCAGAGAAAAAATCGTAAATATAAATTTATAGTGGATTATGTGCGTGGTACTATGTTGTCGAGTAAATCATTGTAATGGTGCCAAATCTCCTTTAACTCCAGGAAAATGAAAGAAAGAAAGAAAACCATCAGGACGTGAGGATTCGAAAATACTACCTTCATAAATACTGCATGACGCGCTAACAGTTTGAGCTATGGTGTCATTGCGCTTGAAGGCTTTATTATCTTGCATATCTGTGGAAAACACACTACCTTTGGCTTTCTCCGCTACGGCTCGAAAGTGGCTCGGGACTGCAGCTCCAGCAGCCTCCGAGAATTTCTCTTGATTTATGGATAAATCTCTAACTGTCGAGTGCAATATTTCGGCGGCCCGGTATAACTTTGTATAAGGAATGTATTATTGAAAGAATACGGGTAATAAATCTATGGAGATCTTACTTCTAGGAGTTCAGAATTTTGTTGCTCTCATGTGAGTGGAACAGCCGAACTAAGGAGACACTTTCATAATGTTAAAGAGTAGCCAATAAAGTTTGTTTGGTCCAGGATCAAATGAGTACCAGAAATAAGCCATTAGTTAAAAAGATAAACTTTCTGCCACCGTTTCATGTAAAGTTAAGAGTTAACGAAACATTTTAAGAAGACATAGTCAGAGAGGTAGCATTTGAAAGAAAAAATTCATGAGATTGAGTGAATCTGAACTGAAAGATGCTCCAAAAAATCACGAGCTAAAACAAAACAGCGTTTTGAAAAAAAAAAAAAAAAATGAGAATCATGGTTATGGTTCAAGACTGTGTGCAAATGTAATGGTTGAAAAATACAAAGAGATTAATGAAAACATGTTAATGACATATAAACCTTTAAGGTGTAATTTCTTATATTCCCTCTTGGATTTCTTTCTTCCTTGCTTGGGTGCCATGAGTGATGAACACGAAGAAAGTTTTCAAGACATTGCTGTTATGGAAAAACGATAACCACGAATTTTTAGCTCATTATTGTTGGCAACTAATCAAATAAATTTCTGAATATTTTGCAAACGGTAATATTTCAGAAATCATTATGAAAATTTTATTAAAATAAACCTTTTTAATTCTATTATTTTTTATTCTTCAAGCATATCTTAAGTTAATTAATGCATTTTGCATGTTGAATTTCATACTTAGTTAAGGAAATATTTTAGTTATGCATATTTTGAAACATTTAAAATATAATTTCCTGAAAAAAATGTGTATGAGAGCATTTTGAATTTCAGACCTGAATTCAACAAAGGTCCAATGTGTAAAATTGTATTTTTATTCAAGTGCAAATAAAATTTTGTTCTACAGTGTAATTTTGCAAGTTAATTTATTTTAAACTCACAACATATAAGCAGAATATTAAAATTTCAGTTCTGAATTTTAGTTTACATAACTATAAAAGCTCCTATAATAACTTACAAAATACAAACCGTTCCGATAACATTTCCACGCCAAGACTAGCAGGCCGACATTTCAGTGTAAGAATTTTCGGATAAAATTTTGCATTAAGCCACTTGGAGAAAACAGGATTCGAAAGCGCAACAGTAATAATAATAATGATGATGATGATATGACGTTGTACTTGGACTGCATTAATAGCATTTCTATGTATTGCATTTGTCTGAAAATCGAATTAGTTGGATACACACAAATAAGTGCACCAGCCGCAAGGGCCTTACGGCCGTACATGCTGATATCATCCTTCTAACATTCGAAATATACATATATACACCCATACATGCATACATATACAAACATGAATAGAGTCCTTACTCTTGAGTCCCCTTCCCTTTACACACCCCCATCCCCAACGCCGCTCTCTTTTCTATAGCTATTAATCTTCTTTGTCGGGTCTTCGCTAGAAATATTCCGATTTGTGTGTGTATCTTTCATGCACCAACACTTCCAGGCAGACGTTCAAAATTCTGTTGGAATTCAGAAATTGTGGTGGTAAATGTTCATTTCTTAAAAGCTCTGTTTCCCTGCATTCTGCAAGAATATGCCTCCAGATATGGCTTTCTCCGCCCAGCGGGAAAATTCTTTCTCCGAGAGCATTAACTGTTTTGTTTCCTTTCCTAGCCCCTAATCTGACCATGCGAGACCACTTCTTTCTTCTCTATTACGGACATCTAGATAATCCCCTCCTCCTCGACACCTGATCTATTTGAACCTGCAGGCTAAGCGATACTTTTTCTGCGCATTGAGTATCAATATTTTACCTATCTACATCTCGCAGACGTCTGTTAGCTATTTTCCAACTATCACGTAATGCTTTAACCAAATATACCCTAGTTTAATTTTGTCTAAGTCTTTCCTTACTTTTGATGCCTTTCCTTATTTTATCTTATTTTATCCCCTATTAGTTGGTTATATAGTGTACATAGAGTGTATTACACTAGTTTTAACTGCTTTGTGCTTTATTTGTCGGGTTATTTTATGTTCTTTGACTTGCAAAAATTTAATGAACTGCAGGAGATATTTGAAAGAGTTTCTGGATCAGAAACTGCCATGAACTCTTGCTAGAATTTGTGTACCAGATACAGTGACTAGTTCTATATGCGTTTTTCCTAGGAGAATATTTCCAGATTTTAAACAAAGGAGAATATATACTTTTATGTATTAAGCTGGAAACTTTTAATATGAATAATTTCGATCACAAATGCTGGACACTTATTTAATTGTTACACAACGTCAGAACATTTTAAACGTTTATACTAAAGATAGGTTGAAAAATGTAGTGTTGTAAATAAATAAACAGCAGGCAATACAGCGGCTTACTTACGTCGTCTTTTTAGCCCTTTTAGAGTATTTACATAGAGAAAACGTTTAGAAGATTACGATGGGGTCAGTTCTGCCAACTTTATCGTGACTCTAATCCAGGTCCTAGGTTGAAAATAGTGAATGCCTTAATATAGCTGGATATATGGAGGTGAGTTCTTCACAGCAAAACAAGAAAAAATTATTAATATAAACACATGTTCGGAAATGTCTAGTCTGTGAGTTATTATACAAATACAGCAATCAATACATATATAAATTAGATCCAACAACTTACGTTTGTTAAAATAATAATTTCCTTTTCAGACAATGAAGTGGGATAATCGATACAAGTAAATTTTCATGTTCATTGTACCCTGGGTAGCGATATGTTGCCATAAGGACTTGTTTAATACATTATTTGTGTAAATTCGTGACCATTCACAGTATCTTACGTGTGACTTGTGCTGCATTTTGGTTACACTTAACCATGGCAGAATATTCGTTTGGTGAGAGGCAGATATGATTCTCATGTACTGTCGTTGGAGTGGTAACGGAACGCGAAGCTGCCTGGCTTTTGAGTTGGCGTTTCCAGTTAAAGACAGTCATAAACTTTTCCTGCAGTTTAGTGACCGTAGCGTTTGGTATATCTAACATGACCTCATACAGAATACTCCATTAACAGTTCTTGTATCCTTTATGATCTTTAAATGTTCAAAATGCTGCGCCTGCAGCCCGACCGACATGATAATCGTATCTGCCCGTTCACGATAATGAATATCCTGCCTCGGTTAGCCATCTAGAGTAAATTGTGCATCAGAAGACTGGCTTGTATCGACAACATCAATCGATTGTCTTAAACAAACAATAATCATTTTGCTAAACTTAAGTTGCTGGAACGTGCCTCAAAACGTAATTTTATCTTTAAACACTAACTCCTCAAACAGGCATTTCCAGACACATGTATTATTTCTTTATTCATTCTTCATTAGGTTGAAGATATCGCCCCCAAATTTGTCCCATATATTTGTACCCTCTTTATATATTTTAATCTCTGAGGTACCTTTTATACAACACGCAAAGAATTTTGTATTAACACTTTATACCCAGATAATTAAAGAACAGTAGCAAATAAAATAAAACTAGAACATTTTAATTGTTATCCTGTAGAAGGATCAATATCTTTTCTTGTTTTTCCTTAGAGGGTACATCAATTTTATTCTTTCTTCTATAGTCTTCGCCTTTTCTCCATTGGTCGGCCATTTGCATTGCATAGGTATTTAGGTAAATGCTAGCACAATCATTGATCATGTATATATTTCTCTATGTCTTCCCGCTGTCACCAGACCCTTTTGACGAAATATGGCGAACCAATGAAGCCAACGTTGATACAGAAGCAATCTGTCATGTAATTTTTCTTCATTCTGTTAGCCACATCGCCGCGCCGAGGTCCCAGAGGCTCTGCAGCATCGTATTCAATGCCGCTGTCATTTGTATTCTGCCGGCTCCACACAGGGACCTGCCAAATCCGAGCAGGCAACATGTTTATTTAACTCTCGGCAGGGTTCGTGCCCAGGGCGGTATATGCAAACTCTCCAATGAATACGTTACGTTCAGCCGTACCTATGCTACCATTTAAAAATGCATCCGTTGTAACTTTTATGGGAGATTAAGCATGCAGCGTAGTTGTTTTTTATTTTCTACTGGAATAAAAAATGTTTTAGAATTGGATTAATGCCAAAATCTTCATAGGACACCTTCTCTTCATATTGGTGGGTTTTCAGTGTCTAAATAAGGCAAAGTAAGGCTATTTCTCAGATGGGTACATCACGATTATGTAATAGAATAGCATTAAATGTTGAATTTAAAGAAAATTAGAGCTCAGTATTTATGATAATATGAATATTTCTTCTATATTATAAATTTCAGCATGCATTAACTTTTCCAAATACCATTTCAGTTTTTAGAGGGAAACCAAAAGGAGCATCGTTAACCATTTAAATGTATTGATATGCACTGAGTAAATATAAATTCTAATGAAATTCTATGTTCAACATGACAAGTAACATCAGCACGCTGTTGACTGATTTATTGAACAGCAATAATTGTTATCTTTATTATATGTTGCACAGTTATCGTGAACTTTTGCTGAATATAAAAAAGTATAATTTTATTTAGCAAAAATTCCGTTATGGATAATGCCACTGATTGAAATACCTACTGTTCAAAAAAACTACTACCATTCTTCACGAATTGATTATTATGGACTATTTGCGAATGCGCTTATGATGCTTTCTAATGTCAAGCTACAGGGAAAAAAGTTCGGTTTACTATACAGAAATCTTACCTCTCCAGCAGCTTACTAACGCCATGACACAATGTACCAGCAGTAGTGGTAGTAGTGTATTTATTTTAAAAATATATATGCTATAAATCAAATTCATCAATGTCACACAATCCTGGGATCTTGAGTGCTTTCCCAGTACACTAGGAAATACTTGAATTTGCACAAACCAATATTTAACTCTCAAGATACAAGCAGTATATATACATATATATAAATACATAATGAAATAAATGAATAAATGAAAAATATGTACTATAATATATTTTTTCGATAAAACATAAATAAAACAAACACAAAAGAAAACAGTACAAAAGTAAATAACTTGCACTCCCATATATATACATATGTACAAATAATTCCAAAAATATTATGATTCATGTTTCCCTACCCCCATTCCCGGTTGCCTGTTCTTCCGTCTCACTTTGTTTAAACATTTACCTACTCCCTCCTCCTTGCTATCTGCCAGGTCGGAGCCAAACTTGCCCCCTAAACTCAAGATAGCGGGTTCAATCCCGGGCAGGATCGATTGGTCTTTTCGGGCATAAAATCCTAAGTAAGGCTTCCTTCGGAAGGGAAGTACAGGCGTTGGTTCCGTTTCGTAGATTTAAGGCATGTAAAAGAACCTCAAGCCTGAAAGAAGAGGACTCTGAGCAAAATTCATCGGCCGTTTCACGCCCTGAATTGAATGGAACGCTGATGTCCTGGGATGTTAAAGAGTATCCGTACGCAAAACAAATAAACCAACTTATCTGTCAGCAATAACACAATATAATACTATGCGTAAACCAGTGGTACTGGTTTGTACTTCAATGAACTACTCTGTACTAGTCACTCACAAGGGAATTACTTCCGCCGGACGAAACCGATTCCAATGAAACTAATTGGAATTATTGATTAACCCTTTTACTGGTGAGATCGAGTTATCTCGACCGGGCATTTGCACAACTGTGGGTTCTAAGATCGAGTATACTCGAACGCGCAAAAATGCATGTACTTAAACGCCGTATCTTGGGGAACGGACCTGCACTGACTTATAGTGTCATTTCTTGGCTACAGTATGAGTTCAGCTATCAGGCAATGTTCAGTTTTGGATGCCATCCGCGGAAATATTAATGAAACTGTGCATTCACTCACTTTTTGACCATGTTATGCACGCCAGTTCTTCGGTTCGCGCAACATGCTTACGGAAGACGAGCTTTAAATATTTCGTATAATTGGAATCGCATAAGGAGTTTAACTTTTCATCTGTTGAATAAAAAACTGACCGTAAAAAGTGCGGTCCATCTCATTCTAGACGTATACGTTTGTCGTCAGTTCCGTCAGCTTTGTTTCTTTGGAAAGACGATGGAGATCTGCACTCGGAGAGAAGGTAATGATGAAAATCGGAGAATTAATGACTGTCTTTTGCTGGGGTAAGAAACCCTTACCAGGGAAGGAAGCGACAGAGGCGGAGCATGTAAATGCGCGAAAAGTGATCTCGATGCACTGGCTTTTAGAATTTGCCCAAATGATCGCCCTCTTCTTCCCCCTCAACAGCATTTATAGATAGTTTCAGGTTATCTTTTATCCTGTCTTACTGCCTTTAATTTCCTAATCGAGCACTGGATGGTTAGGTGTTTTTTATGCTGCTTTTGAAAACCTTGCATTATTTTATTTCTCTGAAATGTATAAAAATACTTTACTGATCTGCGAATTTTGGCACAGTTAAACTATGTGTTATCATTCTTTCTTTATATCTGTTTAACTTACGTGATTATATTGCTTATTTTCAATTAAATATTTTCCTTTTATATTTTTAAATCGAAAGTTTTAAAGCATTCTACTTGTACTTTCTTGTTCTACGCATTTACTTGTGTTACCTGTTCTGCTTCACAATTCTATCTTGCCACTACTGGTTATATTAACATTAATATTAGATGTTATTTAAAATAAAAAGTAGTAAGGAACAAATAAAATTTATAGATGGTTTATATTTTTATTGCCTGATAAATTTTAACAAACTCCAGCAGTTTTTATTACTTTTTTTACTTAAGTTTTAAAAATTATGCCTTTGTATACATTTGTGTTAATTAAAAAATGTTGGTCAGAAGAAAATTGATATTAATCACAACGTTGCTTTATTTATGTTTTATTTCCTATTGATTTGTTAACTTTTTTCCTCTTTACAACCGCGGTGGCAATTGGAGAAGTAATAAAATCTTAGAGATGTTATATAATCTACGATAACATGCCACCTCTTACCAGCTTAAGGAAGATTCAAAAAATGTACTGTTATTACTGCTGTTTCCGGTAGTGGAAAAATCAAAATTTATAGGAAAAAAAATAATAGTTTTCCTTCAAAGGAAAAGAATTAGAGGTAAATAGATGTGATTGGTACTAATATATTTTTTATTTTAAAGTAAATAAAGTGAATGTCTGATAGATATGGTGACTCCCATAAAGCGTTCCTCCCTCTTTAGCGCGCCAAAGTACATACGACCTGTCAGGTTAGAGCTATCCTTCATTTAATTGATCAACTTCCTCTCATTAGCGAGCAACTGCCAATTGCATCAGACACTTTCACTGCTCTCTGTAGGAAGAGTTTACCACCAGAGCGTGCATTTCGGATCTTGTGGATCTATTTAATTTGAGTGGGTCTAAAGTCCCGCGAGCGTTAAAACCTCGGCACTACACCCAGGGGCACTAGGCCGCAGACGATGTAGACAAAATTAATGAGAGGAGGTATCGCTGGCATTTACACCGCAATACCACCTTCGTGGTAGACCGATCACTTGTGAAATATAAATTTGGGAACGGGTTGGGCGGAACGCAAATGGCGAGTCGATGTAATCGCGGACAGGGACACAAGAGATCAGCCCCCAGCGGTTTCTGCGTCATGTGCATGTACTGTGGCCTTTAAACGGTTCTAGTTGCTTCATTTTTGGGCACAGGAAATGCTGAAACTCATGCCCAAGGCAGCGTGCGATCCCAGAGTATCTATGCAAAAGGCACGTTGCACACTGTTAATCCTTGACCGTAACTAACAAAATTCATCGCAGATTTATTACTGAAACATTATTGAACTATTTGTTTATTAACAATAGAGCACACATTTATCTCGATCAGTATATTTTAGAAAAATGCACTCTTGTATAATGGAGCTATGCAATTTCTCTCCACAATGCAGTCGCTAAGTGAAACGATCAAACAAAAATGGACAACTGAATTTATTTTGGAGAAAAACATTCAGAGACATTTCCGAAAAGTGTATAGAGAGACAAGGGAGGATAAAACCATAGTAATATCATCGAAAGATGAGGCGATCTCATATCATTAATAACCCGTGCGGCTGAACTCTGGAGCAAAGACTCGCTCTTGAACTCAGCTGTGTCAACAAATTGTCCACCGAAATTATCAAAGATTTGTGCCAAATATGTTCCCCAAACACAAGAAACCCATGCTCTGTTGAACTGCTTGCTCGTTACGTGGCTGAAGGTAAAGCTTTATTTTAAAACACTGTAACAAAAGATGAAAAATGGATTCAAGGCTGCCAGCGTGAGAACAAAATGCAAGTCAAAGTGGAGTGGCATTGCAAAAATTTCTCCTCGGGAAAAAGTTCAAGGTAATACTATCAGTCACATTTTTCTGGAACTATTTAGACCGATGAGTTGTCCCGAGATAAACAAGTTAACGCCGAAGCATGTACCAACTCTCTTCGGAAGTAAACTCTTGCGTAGTGGTTCCGGAGCAAGTGTTCTCACAAAGATGGCAGGCCGAAAACACAAACCGATCTGGACGCAAAGAAGAGATCACTAAACTTGTGAATTGTCTTTCCTCGTCTACCCTACAACCCGGATTTTCAACTCTTCGGTTCTCTGAAAGAATGCAATCCATGAGGTGACGAAGTTACGGACGCACTGTGATGATGGTTGAAAGACAGACATGTCCCCCCTGAGTTTTTCCTCAGTCCTCATAAATGGCAAATGTCAGGTAGATATTCTAAACTTAAACCTAGAACACTTCCTTCTTTAAAAAATCCTTTTTAAAGTGATCATTTCACTTCATCATGTTCATCTCCTGTGATGCCTCAGCAGTAAACATATGTAGATATAAATCCTGAACTGGACAAGCCTAGCAGTGCCTCGCTAGGCTTGAACCACTCATTGTAGAGGATCATAGTTTCAGTGCTTGATTGCTGAACTTCCTGTTTGTTTGATCAAGATCAACATCTTTCACAGCTATCAGTTGATAGTTTTGGAACTGCCGAGAGAAGTCGAGGCTCCCATTTTGTACTGATTGTTTTTTTCATATAAATATTTCATGCAGTATCCTTAAGACAATTGTTTCTGAGTTCAATCTCGCAAAAATTTATTTTTATTTTAATCTCCTCTCACTCGACACCTCTTCTTCAATAAGAGCGACGGATTCAAGTGATTCATCTTCAATGTTTTTTTTTCGTCCTAATCAAAACGGTTTAACTATTTTATTTACTGTTGATTATGACAGGGAAGTTTCACCATGCACTCCATCTGACGGATTTTTAATTTTTGTAAACAGTTGATAACTGACAATCTGTTGGAAATTTTGAGTGCATATTTGATGCAAGGGAGTGTATTTGAGTGACTAATTTGCACTGAAACCGCTCTACGGGCCGTCTTAACAAGGACATTCAGTGTATATGTCATACATTTCAATGCTTAGAATTAAAATTGTAGAATGTATTTAAAATACATTGCTGGCCATTAAAATTGTAACAAATTGTGCAACACTGTAGAATATATTTAATATACACTGCTGGCCATTTAATTTGTAAAATTGTGCGTGTCCATAAGGGCCATGGAAATTATGTGGCTTCTTCTTTGGTTGATTTCCGGAATCACTGGGATCCTTCACTTCTGTGTGTTCGTCCCACCTCGATTCACTGATCTCATATTCGTTACGCTATGAACGCATTTCCTGGAATGACATGCCGACTCTCGGTATGCCACAATTCTCTCTTGATAAAATTCAGATACCCGCTGGTTGATATTTATGTCGTATTTTTGAGAGTCATAGTCGTTCCTTCTGAGAAAATGCGGGGTTGTTTTAGCGCGTCTCTTATGGGGATTATAGCTTTAATAACCAGCAATGATTTAGAATGCATTCATCCAAAGGGATTTCAGAAATTAAATCTTTTTTGTGCACACATAATTTAGTTTTTCTCTAAAACTAAAGTCTTTAAATTTTCCTTTGAATTGTGAATACAATACAATAAATTTTTTGAAAATGTTAAAATTTAAAGTTGGTATTTTGACTCTATACTACTTCCTGTAGGATAATGATATTTGATACAGAACAGTCTCTATCAGCTATTGTGGCTATAGGAATGTTAGAGGTCCACACACGTACACTCGATAAGAAACAAACGATGTAATTAGGGAATAATTACCCTGGCATTGTGGGGTTGTGTTTGCAGATTCCACCCCCTGAGGGGAGTTGACAAGCGGCGATCAGATATAGTCCATCCCCGCCTCCACATACGTCATCGCCGTCACGCTCCTTGTTTATTCATTTGTTTGTGCTAGGCGCGATATCGTGATTTCATTAGCAGTTACTTACGTTAGAATATAGAGCACAAACAAAAGAGGCATGTATAGAGTCAGCCTGTTTGTTAGTAGAATGCGGGCAAACGAGGTATTCTCTCCCTCTCTCTCTAGCGTACAGCAGGGGGAACAGTATGCAATAATGGTTTTGGATTACTGGCATTTATGTCTAAAGGTTATTGGAGGTCGCTAGAGGCGACTACAAATTTGGTCATATGCATGATATTCGATATATCTACTTACTGCATTGGACATATTTACTGCAACGTTGCTTATAATTTGATGTAGTAGGTGTACGAAACGGCAGACATAGTCCAAATGATCAGGCATACACGAGGAAAAGGGTAGGTTTAAATATACACATTAATGCAAAAACTTGTTACTTTCAATCTTTAAGTGTGAGATTATATTCCCCATTACCCTCACTATGACTCTTGGGTAACATCTCCTCCTTAATCTATTAGTGGTATAGACCTCTTGAGATTTAAGTGGCCCAAATTATTGACTTGTAAGGAAATACTATTGAAAAATAGCAATGCATAAACAAACAAATTGAGGAACAACCCAATGCATTTGAAATTGCGAAAATAAATTAAAACCTGAAAGAGAAAACAACTGTATTGCGTTATTCTTTCTATATTACTCAATCACGAACATGCATTAAATCGGTAGTAATACTAGTAGTAATAGCAGCAGCAGCAGCAGTAGTTGTAGTAGTAGTAGTAGTAGTAGTAGTAGTAGTAGTAGTAGTAGTAGTAGTAGTAGTAGTAGTAGTAGTAGCAGTAGTAGTAGCAGCAGCAGCAGCAGCAGCAGTAGTAGTAGTAGTAGTAGTAGTAGTAGTAGTAGTAGTAGTAGTAGTAGTAGTGTATTTATTTACAAAATATGTTTATTACAAATCTAACTCATCCATGTAGCATGGGGTTTTGAGACATACATATCACACTTTCACAATACACTAGGAAATGGATGAAATTATTCAAACCAATATTTAACTCTTAAAAATATATATATAAAATAAACAGAAAAGAAAACAGCACAAAAGTAAATAACTTACACTGCTTCACATATATGTGAAAATATTAAATATATATATATTTATATTATGACTCATGTTCCCCTACCCCCTTCCCATTGGCTTGTCTCTTTCGATCTGAGCTGTCTCACTTTATTTTAAATTTTACCTATTCCCTCCTCCTCCTTTCCATTTGCCAGCAAAGTCTAACATTGCCACTGCCCTCTTCCCTCGTTAACAAACGGGGCGAGTAGATACCTATTTCTCCATTCTTTCATCCTCATGCAGTACGCCAGAATATGTTCTCAAGATTCTTTCTCCGCACACATAGGGCAGATTTCGTACCTAACCTAAACCAAGCAAGCCCCTGATTGTTTGGCCCTTGTTTGGATATAACGCTTCTTCAATAAGACGTTATAAGAGCACAGGCGCTCTCAAGTGCATGCGCATAGAATCATTAATCCTCAATCCTCAACCAATGCTAGGTTTCTGGATGAATACCCCCCCAAAAAAAAAATAAAGTTATGGGTTGAAAATGGCATGCAAACAAAAGTAAGTTGACAGTGACTATTGATAGATATTCTTAGTACTCCATAATAAACTGGTATGATGTAACTGCCGAGAGACTATTTGAAAACCTTATAAACCACTTATGGATTCTGCTGATAACATAGTTTTTGGGAGCAAAATATATTTTATTAAATCTGGGAAGAGGTGATGCAAGAGGACGATTTAATTTTCTAGGACACTCGTAGCCTCACCCCTCGGTGCGTTGCTTGGACATTTTCTGCTTGTATGCTGATGTAGAATGGGATGTGCAGTATAGTTAAGAGCCATTGAGGGTGTCGGTATAGCCCATTAGAGCTTATTCCTGTCTCGGTCTACGGGCGATATATAGGTGCAGTTTCCAGCTAATTAGCCTGGAACACGTGAGCAAATAATGAGACACGTGTAAGATTTTACTGCGGCAGCCACGTCAAAAGTAGCACGGTACATTACGGACAAATGCCCGTAGTTTGTCAACAAGTTTCTCCAGATTTATGAGTAACAACTTGCAGGTAAGGGAATCTAGCGCTGATACTAGTGATGGATTAGCACAGCATCTATAATTGCCTTTTATAACATAAAGGAACTCTGCTTGAATTGTGAGTTATCAAAAATTATACTTAGTATTATAATTGATTAAAACAAATAAAATCCTTTTCATTTTAGTTGGCCACTCGAAAGAGACTTAAAATTATACTTTTCAATCAATGCGAGGTAATCCAAAAGTCAAAATTTGCTTGCAACTACTACAGCTAAATTAAAAAAAAAATAAAATAAAAGAAGAATAGCTCAACAGATTATACTCTTGCCCAAAACGTACATATATGTAACGCAATTTTTGAAAGTATGTGTTTTAGGTGCATTTACAGGTAAGTTCTGGTTCAACTGAACTGTTTTTTTCTCTTTCTTCTTCGTTTTGTTAATAACATAGTCCAGGATACCACACCAGACACGACTGAGCAGCAAATGTTTATAATAAAATAAGAACATTTCTTCTTAAAGTTCAAAGACAATTTTAGGTGTTAATGACAGGATTTTCTTTGAAATAACAGTTAATGCCAAAAATAAAACAATATTATTTTGTACCCCTGAAGCGTGCATTTATAATACATTGTTTACGAAGATATCAGGTCATTGAAATATCTGATGGCCCTTATGACTGTGGTGGACTGCATCGATCGATAAGTGATTGCTCGGTGGTAGAAACATTAGAGAGACAGTCTAGTAACTTTTAATGCACTTTAAACGTTAGGTGTACTCGCATTTCCTTGCAAAATTGCAATTCATATATTGTGTAGACATTTTAATTGACGGGCTCTAAAAAAAATGAGTTCTAATAATGGAAACATTTACACAATCTTGAACGTTCGACAGAAATATTCACCGCCATAGGTAGTTAGCACAGATGGGGAGTTGAAGTATGGGTGCCATTGGCTGGAACACATTCAGTAGCCGAGACGTAAAATATCGGGTGGGCGGACAACATTTATAACTAAAGTCAAGCGCAAGAATATATATAACAATATATAATAATATATAACAATAATAACAAGTGTGACTTTATCTAAGTGTTTCATCCTTATCTACTTTTATTATTGTTATTTTGTTACATTGTTAATAGGTTATTTTATTTTTATTTTTCATTTATATTATATATGCATTATTTATGGTGTTCTATTTTCTATAATTATCTATGTTGCTACATTTACACAACTGTCAATTCCTTACGGAGACACCACAGTTATAGTGTATGCCGTCGAAAAGTAACAAAGTTGTGAACTATATGTTTTGAATTTTTGCAAGGTATTAGTTACCTAGAGGTGGTAAAGTGTAGTTGTAAACGGTCATAGTTATCTATTGTAATTGTACTATTATATTATAATATAATAATATTCATGAAAACCAATAGTTTAATAATTAATGTTTACATAACTTAAAGAAAGACAAACATATTGATGCTTATCGGTAAACTGTTTTCGACATTCTTTTATAAAGATTAATATAAAGTTTGTGAGATTATATACACAAATTGTGACACAGACCGGCCGATGAAGAGACCATAACAAATTAATACATGTACCGCCGAGGCATGCAACCAACAGATAGGAGTACTGTCGGCATCTAAATATTCCAGCTCTGAAAGCTTGGGTCCGCGGTTTTTCCTCGGACAGCTCCAGGTAAAGAGATGGAGGACCAGGAGGTAATAAATTATTCACCCCGTTCATGTAGTCTGCAAATCCTTCCAATCTACAAATGGTGCTGGACCCCTTAAAGAGAGTTCGTCCTGAGTAGCAACGTAAGTAGATTGTGCGATCTACATTTTGACACAGAGGCAGACTTGGGTTAGAAGAAAACAAAAAGGTACACCTTGTTTATTATAAAATGTACAGTGCGATAAGTTTCGCATGTTGCATACGATACTGTTTAGACCTGTAGCTCTAAAGTCGGCCGTGGCAATATTACTATATATATATATATGAAAAAAATTATACAGTACGGATTTTAGTTTCTACTTATGGTCCTGTTAGCCGGTCTATGGCGTGCTTTTCACCTGATATGCCCTTAGCCAAATGTGCCATTAAAAACAAGACTTAGAGCTCGCTTGCAGTTGCCCGGTCTCTCACGTAGTTTCGTATATGCATTGTAGTTCCGTACGCATAGCCGAGTGTGTCAGTAGCTCAACTGATTTGAATTGATTTGATGTGTCGTAAGTTTAGTAATGACAATAGTGAAATATAGTGTACAGATATATATTCTTTTGTATGATACGCAATATATTCTTTTGTATGATGCGCATAAAACTATTGTAGCTGAACATAAAAGAAATTTAGGCAAAACTTTTTCGGAAAGACCAGTTCCAACTAGCAGCAACATAAAATATTTGTAGAGAAAGTTATTTCTATGATTAAAAAGTGATAAAAGACGTTATATTGCTAAAAATATAGACGAAGTAGACGCGAAATGATAACACAGCTAAATATACATATTCAGATTTAGATTAGCTTTAGATTTTGCTGCTATGGCGTTTTCAAGAATTTTTTTTTTCGAACACTAGATCCAGATCCAACATTAACTGTGATGCATTTCATAGATGAACTACCTCTGTGAATTTTTCCTCTCTTATTGAAGATGTGACTGCCAGGACGTTCACTTGTTGAAGTTGTTTGCATCGCTGCGTCATTTCATTCTGTTTACCGTCTCTAAAGCACGGGAGACTAAAAGCTTTAAATAAGATCTATTATTTCCAGGGAAAACAAATAGGCTCAAAAAAACCAATGTTCTCATAAAAATGCTTGAACGTAATAAGAAATTCCACCTCTGACACGATTGAAAATGATTTAAAGTTCCAACAGTCGGTCTGAAAGTCTCCCATATGGAATCCTTTCCCTCCTTGCTACCTACAACAAGCTCGAGGTAATGAGTGTTCTAAATTGCAAATTTCCCAATGATCCCACCTTTCCTCCCCTTTTCCTTCCATAAAGAGAGAGAGAGAGAGGTGGGAAGAGATTAAAGCTGACGATCCAACTGTTTCCTAATCCTGCTGCCCCCCGCTATTTAAATACTTTCGATCCGGTGGCGGCTCGAGCGGAAATGCCCGCCCTGCGGTTTTCTGCCACTCTTTTGCCTCGGTGCTGCACACAAAGCCAAGTATACGCATCCCGAGGCCAGCCTTTTGCTTGCTTGTTTCTTGACTTTTCGTTCTCAGATCAAGTGCCACTTGCAGATTTAAACACAGCTCCCTTTGCTCTCCTACGTTCACTCTACCATTCAGGCATCTCTCGAGCATTTCTTGTAACAGAAGGTCATATGAACATTTGCCTACCGCAGATTTGGATCATGGTATTGAAACTTTGCTCTCTCATTCATCTTAGATATTATGTGCTTCAAGTTTTCTTGTTTGTTGGTTATTTATAACAGTCTTTTGAAGTGCGCTAGTCTTATCACGACATCTATGACTTGCATTCGAACATATTAATTTTCTCTTTATAGTTTACTAATATATCTTTTCATTGTGACACAAACTTAGAGATTCCGATCTGACATTATTCCGGTTCTTGATTTTGTAATGAGAAATACTGAGTAAAATACCTATTTCTATATTGTTCATTGCTGGTCGTGCAGTTCTTCAGTTATTTTTAAATTGGTGACTTTGGTAGCAATGACTGTTGCTTCAATGATTCAAGTTATGTCGTTACTAGATATTATTCATACCAAGAAACTAGTTCATAAGATTGCAATGTGAAGGTTTACATCATTTAAGAAACTGCTGCTAAGAAAACTGTGTACATAAGAATTGTTCAAATGAAAGAGAAGGGAATTCAGTGCCATAATTTTATAGGGTAATTTCATGCTATAAATTTACCAAACGTTGTGTTGAAATCCTAATTTTTTCCCCCATTAGTGTCGGTCCTGGTGGTGTAGTGGTAACTATACTTGCTTTCTAAACCCAAGGTCGCGGGTTCGAACCCGGCCAGGACCGATGGATTTTTCGGGCGTAAAAATCGTTAAGTATGGCTTCCTTCGGAAGGGAAGTAAAGCCGTGGGTCCCGTGTCGTACATTTACGGCACGAAAAAGAACCTCAAGCTTGAAAGAAGACGCCTCTGAACAAAATTTGTCGGCCGTTTCACGCCCTGAATACAATGGGACGCTGATGACCTGAGATGTTAAAGAGCGTCCTTAAATAAACAAAATCAATCAATCGGCCATTAGTGTTACCACTTCTCTATTGCCCCCTGCAGTGTTGCTTTATATTACTTCCTCATGTCTATGTTTCGTTTTCGATTAAGTTCCCCACCCTTCCTTCGGGAAATTATTAGAGATTTTCCCGCCTCTCTCTTCTCCCCTCTATAAAATTCACTGTACCATCCTTAATTATTTTTAATTTTACTTTTGACCTCCATATACTTCCCCGCCAATTTCAGTTATGCAGTGATTGTTTCAATAACTGATTTCACATCCGCACTACCGCCCACACTTTGCTGAGCCAGTACAAAATTCAAATTTGCAGTCTCCGCTATTCATCAGTGAAAACACTTGATCCTTCTATTTACCCCCATTGTTTTTTTCTGTCTTAGAAACTTCATTACCCCCTATACCTATACCTAGTGAGATACTATACGATCAGCAACCTTGAAATGTATAATTTTCCCAATTAAATTCTGGAATATTAAAACATAGGCAAAGACACTTTCCCCATTATTGTTTATGAAAATAAGTTCCCCATTTATATGCAACACTTATGGAATATTTCCTATTTAATATTTCTAATTAAAAAACCTCACATAATAAAAACAGCTCCTTCCCATAAAAATTTAATAGCTTATCTTGACTCGTTCTAAATGCTGCTCTATGTTCATTTCTATCTTTCCCTCTTTCAAACCTGACTTTTCACAATCAATCATTGCATTGAAGTCCCCCATGACTATGACTTCTGCTTCAGGAAAAAGAAAGAAGGCGAGGCATATCTAGATAATGACGACTGGCGATGAAAGTTGATAATATGTGTATCTCTCTTACACGAATGTGAATTCGTACTACCACTGGCATATTTCGACATATGCTCAATAGGTTGATATACTTTGAGCTCGTAGACGTTCTCCGTTCTCTGAAAACGTTGTGAGGTCGAGAAAGAGCAGGGCGGCATATCTAAATTTGGTATTAGATAAGAATAACTGGCAGGAGCTATGTAATTTTATAAGGAAGATAAGATGGGCAAGCGAAAATCTCTGGGTAGAGAGCAATATCATACTGATGAAACTTGGTTACATAATGTGGATTCTGAAAGCAAACAGCAAATTTATACTGGAAATCTCAATCATCACCAACACACCCCCCGTGGTTGCTGCTAGAGGGTAAGTTTGGTCACCTTATTTTTCAATATTCAAAATGTGAAGTGTGTTCATAGCCCTCCCTGTAGTCCACATTTAGCCCCGCGTGACCTTTACCTTTTCCCCAAACTTCTTGAGAGACATTTTCCATCATCAGAAATAATGGTTTCCAGTACGTACACTTTGGTAAACGCGCATTGCATCCAACGAATATTACTTTGAAATATAATTATAATTATGAGGACGAGTAAAGCTTTAGTGTCAAAAATTTAAAAATTCTTTATTGAGCAGTCCTAGTTTTTGCAACTCGTTTTTTCAATCATATGTTTTCATTCGGAATGTTATTTGTTCGCTGTGTTTTTGTTAATTGCCATTATATCTTGTTAATAGTCAGGAATAAAGATAAGAATACTATAATCAATTGAAGATTCGTAAAGAGAGAAAACCCTGAAATAAAATAATTACTGTTACGCTGTATTATTTTTTCCAGAAGCTTGATTTTATTTGTTTATTTGCATTAACTAGGAGCTCTTTTAACACATTATAGTAATACTAACGATATTTTCAATAAGAGATCTTAACAATATTTCCAATTGGGCGGTTAAACATAGGATGAAAATAAATGGTTCTAAGAGTAAGGCAACAACATTTTGTAAATACCGACAAGAAATTAATCTTAATTATAAGCTCGATAAAGTAGAAATTCTCCAGCAAAAGTGCTGTAGGAGTTTACTCAAGTTCTAAACTTGCATGGGACGAACGAACTGATAGTTTTAAGAGGAAATCATGGAGGGGGCTACACTTTGTTAAGAGAATACTAAAAAGACCCGGCCCAAAATCGAAGGAAATAAGTTATTTATCATTAGTTCGGCCCTTAATGGAGCATGGAACAGTTTATTGGGATCCGTATAGAATATATACAATAACTACCTTAGAAAATCTAAGCGTAGAACAGCACAATTCGTAAACAGTAAAAAAAGAATATAGGAAAGAAAATGTTAAAGATTTAGGTTGGGAATCACTACCCGAAGATGTAAAAAAGCGAGAATAACGGCATTATACAAAGCGTGTACAGAACAAAATGCATGGAGGGATATCACAAGTGGGTTAGAAAAACCGACATACACTGTTCGGAACTATCATAGTTTTAAAATCAATTGTAGGCAACAGGGAGCGATGAATTCTCTTTCGTAAATAAACTCATGAATTACCGGCAGTTATCTTTGTCCTTCTCTAACAAGATTTAACAGTAACCTAAAATTGTACGTGTAGAAATATGCCATTTACATACTTAGATAGGAATGTAATTAGTGTTCAATTTAAGTTTTTCCCGGACTACTTGAAATATTGTTTAACTCATTGAATTTAATTTACCAGATTCGCTTAATTTGTTTACATTATTATTCAAGCTATAAGTGTTAGGGCCTGAAATTCGACTTATATTTGATAAAAGCAATAATTTTATAAATGCATTTATTAAGATAATATGTATACAATTAAGTTGACATGCATTTAATTAATATGACATATTTAACTAGGTTCATGTTTATTTAACTGGAATGACATGTTTTTAGTTAAGTGAAATGTATTTAATTAAGTTAATACGTACAAAATTAAGATGACATATATTTAATTTGTTTGATATATTTAACTAGATTGGCATGTGAAATGCATTTAATTAAAATAAAATATGTAAAATAAGTTGACATGCATTTAATTAATTTACATATTTAAATATGTTCATGTGTATTTAACTAGATTGACATGTTTTTAATTTGAAATGTATATTCATTAAGTTAATGTGTGTAAAATAAGTAGATTTGTGTTTAATTAGTTAAACGTACTTAACTAGGTTCATATGTATTTATCTTAATATGTGTAAAATTAAGTTTGACTAAAATGACACATTTTTAGTTATGTGAAATGTATTTCATAAAGTTAATACATTTAAAATTCGGTTGAAGTATAGTTACATAATTTGAAGCATTTAACTAGCTTGATGTGTAGCTAATTAGATTGACATTTTTGTAGTAAAATGTATTTAATTATGTTAATGGCATATAAATACATGTAACATTAATTAGACACGTGTTTCAGTTATATTGGTTTATTTAATTATAGGTTGGTAAGTATTTAATTACGTTAGCCGCTTTCTTAATATTTTTCTGTAAATAACCATTATTCTTCAATGCTTCCAGGTCTAAGCCCAATCGCAGTTAATAAATTCATTCATACGAGGGTAGATTCATAAGTTTCCGGCCTCGCCGACAAGGATTATCGCCTTTACAAAACCCTTATCTGGTGTCACACTTTATCTGTTAAGTAAACAATTGCCCCTGTAACTCCCGCTCCGCTATTTTCAGTTGTTCAGATATAATTGGATAAAGAAGGTTATGTGTAGAAAATTGTGACATATTCAAAATGGAGTATCGATCTGTTATTAAGTTCTTCACAAAAGAAGGATTTACTTCAAATGAAATTAAACAGCGATTGGACGGTATATATGGGGAAGCATCCCCCTCATATTCTACCGTAAAAGAATGGGCCAAATTTTTTTCGAATGGGTCGAGAAAGCATGGAAGACGAAGAGCGTGCAGGTCGGCCCTTAGAGGTGCTCTCTCCTGAAAACATCGCTCTTGTAGACGGAGAAACTATGGAAGACCGGCAGCTAAAAGTTACACAAATAGCACCAAGGTTAGGCCTTTCTAAAACAACAGTCCTTCAAATTATTCATGAGCATTTAAACATGAATAAAGCTAGTGCAAGATGAGTGCCCAGACTTCTTTCTTCAGTCCAAAAGTAGCAACGAGTTATCTGCAGTCAGTTTTTGGAACTCTACGGTGGCAACAACAGAGAAGTTCTGCAAACCATTGTTACAGGAGATGAAACTATGGTTCTTTACTATGATCCCTTGTCCAAAAGAGAATCAGTGGAGGGGCGTAAACCTGGCGAAGCACCGCCTCTAAAGGCCAAGGTCACCCAGTCAACCAAGAAGCTAATGGCCACAATCTTTTGGGACTATGAAGGAATACTGTTCATTGACTTCAAGGAGAGGAACACCACAGTAAATGGGGAGTACTATGCTGGCCTACTGCACAGACTACGTGCTTTCATCAAAGAGAAAAGGCGAGGAAAGTTGATTGGTGGTGTGCGCCTTCCTCACGACAAAGCGCCTGTGCACACAGCTCTTGTTGCAAAGGATGCTGTGAAGAAATGTGGCTTCAAGGAGATCAAGCATCTACCCTACAGCCAAGATCTAGTTCCCAGTGGCAATTTCCTCTTCTCAAAACTCAAGAAGGATCTTCGAGAAAGGAAATTTAAGTGTGAGGAAGAAGTGATGGATGCTGTTTATGGCCATTTTGCAGACAAGACTTCTGACTATTGGGGGGAGGGGGAGGGGGTTAATTCCAAAATGTGAGAAGTGTATTGCAATTAAGAGTAAAAATATTTAAAAGTGAAATATAGTTTTTGTCTTTATCACAGCTACAAAATGGTTAGGCAGCTCAGGACATCAGCGTCATATTCAATTCAGGATTTGAAACGGCCGATACATTTTTCTCAGAGGTTCTTCTTTCAGGCTTGAGGTTCTTTTACGTGACGTAAATCTACGACACGGGAGCCATGGCTTTACTCTCGTTCCGATGGAAGTTATACCTACACTTTTTATTCCGTATAAAAATCCATTAGGCCACCAGGACTGATTTGAAAGGTTATGCAATGCATGTAGGCCAAATTCGTGCTCGTTATTATATGTTGGGATAATATATATAAATTTTCTCCAGAACTCTGATAGAGAAAAATGTATTTAGATTTTTTGTTTCCCTCATTAAGTATTAATTATGAAATTCAGTATTGTTCCACCTTATACGAGCACACAAAATACATTAAACCCCTATTCCTGCACCTTTAATTGTAAAAATACGCTCCTATAAAGTCATTTTTGGCTTTCAGTTATGGTATTTTTGGAATGGGAAGTTGTAAATTGTACTGAGGATGTTTAAAGGTGTTCGGTAGAGAGAAGTCACCATCTTCTTCACGTACATTCGGGACCTTATCAAAATTTTGGGCAATTTAGTGGTCATGTGGATGACTAGGCTCAAAAACAGTGCTCTGTGCATGTATTTTGTAATCGTATGAATAAGTCAGTAATAAATTACATTCTGTTCGTATAAATCTTTTTCATTTAACTGGATGGAAAAAATTGTGAATATAAAGTAGTTCCAGTGGCACCATGGAAACTTTCAAGAAACATTTCCGCAGTTTTTAATATTCTTATTGTCGTCCGCTATATGTAAAATCTTGGTACATGACGCACCATTTGTCTCTCAGAGTCGCCTTTGTAAAAAGAAACTTCCAGACAAGCGTGTGGGCGTTCTAAAAGCTCTCGATCTGACCAAGAAAACGCAATATTTAAGAAAAAGTTTTTTTCCCTAAACATAGTCATTTTGTAAATCAATACATTTAGCCCAACGACTTTCCAACTTTTTAATACCTTCAGTAAAAGAAGATTTGTCTAACTTTGAAAAATAAGCGCCTGTCTCAGCATCAAGCTCATCATTGGATGTGAATCTTCGTCCACCCAAGCCATTTCTTCGAGTTTGGGGACAAAAAGTAATCGCTGAGAGCCAGATACGGCGAATATGGTGGATGTGAAAACACTTGGAAGCTTAGGTCATACAAATTTGCAGCGACAATGCCAGACGTGTGTGAATGCGCATTATCGTACTGAAAGAGAATTTTTTTTCGCAAGGCGTGGACGTTTAGCCTGAATAGCATCCTTCAGTTAGCCCAGTAGTGAAGCGTAATACTCCCCGTGATGTTTCTGTCCTTCTGGTGGTAATATACAAGCACCTACCATGAGAATCCCAAAAAACCGTAGCCATGACTTTTCCTGCATATGGAACCGTTTTGCTATCTTCGGAGCATTTTCTCTGTTGCCACCCACAGTTTGGACTGCTCCTTCGTCTCTGGCCTATAGTGATGAATCCATGTTTCATCTACTGTTATGAAACGGAGAAATGCACTGGAATTGCATTTAAACAAGTCTAAACACTCTTGCAAAATGTTCATTCGAGTGCGTTTTTGGTCCATTATTAACAAACGCGGCCCCCTCGAGTGGAAATCTTTCTCATATCCAAAACTTCGAGTAAAATGTAGTGGACACGGCCTATCGAGGTCTTTGAAATGTCAGTCAACTCGCGTACCTTCAATTGGCGATCACCGAGTACGGCTTTGTGAAGTTTTGTCACAAATTCGTCGATCGTAGCAATTTTGAGAGGCCCTGAGCGCTAATCATTTTGGATGGAAGTACGACCAGGCTTAAATTCAGCAGCTCACTTTTTAACCATAGAAATGAAGGGGAAGAATCATTTATGGTGGAATTTAACTCCTATTGTATTTTGTTGGGATTAAACTCTTTAAAACGAAGTACTTTATCACTTTTATTCATTTTGTAGAAAATGTTAACTCTAGTTTATTTACACAATCGTCCCTTACACGTCTGAAACTTTACAGAGCGCTATCTAAATGATGATACTTAAGACTATCATAGTAATATCTTCACGACTCTCTGAGTCAGGCCGAGTACTTTTAGAACACCCCTAGTATAGTCTAGACGTCTTCTAACACCGAGCAATAAATAACGCCGGTCTAGAAAAATGTACACAGTTTCCACCTTCTAGGTGCAGGCCGTCGTCACGTAGTTATCAGTACAACATAGTATTATCACCCACGTAATCCCACTGCTGTCAGCTATGACCGCAGTTTAATAACCGCCTCTCGGATTTGTAAATTCATGTGTATGTGTATAGCGCAACAAATGTTACACGTTGCTGGATTTTAACAGTGGTGTTGTAACTTAACCCACTACTCTATGAAATTAAGATGTAATCAGGAATGAAAATGACAGGTTTGAAATTAGCGGCTTACGAAAGTAAAACATAAATAGGTATTATAGAAATTATGAAAGTATATGAATACAGATCTCATGGAAAGAACATATCCTGAAATATCGTTAAAATCGTTAAGGCATCATCATCGTCACTGAATTTCCAGGACCAGTTCGATGCTGTTCTCAACTCACAACATCCTCGTTCTACGTGTCATGTTTATTCAGTTGCTGATATAGCAATCAAACCTTTTCTTCACAAGAACCTAAGAACACCGACTGCTATTCTGGGGCGCATATTTTTTGTACTTTTGGAGAGTATGCATATATCATGTAATAATTAAAATTAAAGAATTTAAACTCGTCTTAAACTATTCTTTAAAATAATACATTCAGCAAATATAAACATATCATCCGCTGTCTAGTAACTCAGAGACAAACGAACAGACCGTTTATAGGAAGGAAAAAATGCAATTAAGGTGCTAAATTATTTGTTATATAAGATAAATACATTTTTGAAATAATACATTGAAACTATTACGTTGACGGCATTCCAAAGGCTGTAGAAAATTTAAAGTTTTGTGTAGCTCAACCACAGAGCACCTGGATGGGTCGAAATGCACAATGTTCATTTTAATAATTTTTCAGTTAACAAAGTAGAGGATTGTTAGTCAAGCCAATCAGACGTGCAGTGCATATTAAACATGGTGTTAATGCATACCTCAGCGAATGATGTTTGACTGACATTTGACATTCTGAATCAGTGGAGGATGGATCGCCGTCATGACTGATAAATAAAGCAACAGAAAAGCCTTACTTTTACATTGCAAACATTGCCAAAGTTAATGATGTTTTCTTCTGTTTGCTTATTTTTATTTCATCTAGCTTCAGTTATTTAATTCTTTAAACAGAGGGTTCATTATAAAGAGTATAGATATTTTAACTATAAATTAGTACTTTTTTACAGATAATAACGCGCGATTTGCATTAGTTTTAATGACATCTTCAAATTACATTTCCCATTTTATCCAATATGTAAAATTGTACAGGTATTCGCCAGGGCGATAGGCAAGCTCCAGTACACAAAACACTTTCTATAAGGTGTATCAATTTTACATAAACATAAATCTGTAAAAAAAAAAAAAAAAAAAAAAATGTGATTGCACAACTTGGAGAAGCTTTGTAACATCTGGTGAATATCATATAATGTATGTGTGGAATTCTAATTATCTTAGATGATATACGGTACAACACAGTACCGGCTATGGAGAAAAAATACGTTAGACGGTGTCCACTGTTGTGGCGTAACACAAATTTCCTATACTCGATATGAGAGATTAAGTTAAGCTGTTGCGAATTTGTTTATTGAGATGAAAGTATGAAAGTTAATTATAAAGCAGAAATCTTTATGTACAGGATTTTCTTTTTGCTGTTCCACAACTATTCTGACAACAAAGAGTTATCAGTGGGCATCAAACTTCCTAAGCACTAAAATCAAAATGAAGCGGGGTGAAGTTATGTTATGCTGGAGTGTAGATGATAGGTGGGGGAGGTACATTACATTACATTAAGAGCTACAGACAACCCACTCCCCTTGCGCCTGCAAAGCCTTATTTCTTGTTTATAGACCGAGTGGTGCTTTGTTTTTGTATTGACTCAGTAGTTTGAGTGTACCCAACTTGAAATTAAGTGCTTAAGTATTTTGATACATAGTTATCTGCATAACTCGTTCATTTTTGGTCTTTATACACTGAAATTGTGATATAATAAAACCAAAGTATTGTGTCAAAAATGTGCTGAAGATATAGACTCGGATCATTAATTTAGAATTTGATATAAAGGAAATCTCGTTGCTAACTATCACAGTTTACCGCATTAGAACTTTTGAATTTACATATATAATTATCTCAAAACAGTTTACGTATGTCAGAGGTTTTGCTAAAGAAGACCCGAATGCGCTAATCTCAGTGGATGATATCGAATCAGCCTTATCTGATGATTGACAGGTAGGTGATAGAAACACTAGACGAATTCTAATATATCCTAACGCGCTTAGGCAGTTAAGTATTCTCCATGTTAGGCGAGGAGATATGGAACTGTCTGCCTGCATTTTTACACACATTTTTGACATCTACTTGTGAAATTATCCATTAACCTTCTTAATTTTCTTCAATAGATTATACCACCACGGATGGCCGAGGTCGTTAAGTCTCGGACCCGTGAGCGGGAGGTCTGGGTTCGAATACCGCCAGGACCGTCCTTCCTGACTGAGGTTTTTTCCAGGTTTTCCTCAGTCCTCATAAATGGCAAATGCCGGGGAGGTACCCTAAACTTAGGCCTGGAACGATTCCTTCCATAAAATCCTTTCCCAATATATCATTTCATCTCATGTATCATCAGTGTCCATCGCCTGTGGTGCCTCTGTAGCAAAAACGGGCGTTAAACACCATTCATTAATTCATTCATTCAATAGATTACATTGATTTCTTGACGGATATTATTCTATAGTTTGGTTAAAGCACATGAATGGGCACTACCAATTTATGAATCGCATTAGACTTGAAACTCAATCACTTAAATACACTTAATTTAGTGTTCAAAGGACACTGATGAGTAGCGTGATACTAAAGGCCAACGCAACAGCTCGATAAACCTTGCCTACCCGATTCGCGTAACTCGGCTATCCTTGGGCGGTGAGTTATTACCCCACCGCCGCGTCGATCATTAGATAACTGGATGACTCGTATATAATGCTAACAAAACTCTGCGTGGCAAGAACAAATAAGCAAAACCCAATTATTCGAACGTATTAATGGTCCTAGTCCCGCGTATGTCTTTTGTGTTACTCTATATGTTTTTTAAAAGTTAGCGACAACTTTAATTGCCATTAATTTCTACAATTTCTACACCTAATAAAACTTCTGGCGCTGACATATTATGTAAAAATGCATCACCTTCATGATAGTGTATGTGTCCATCATTTTGTTCTTGCACAAGTAACACATTCTCTTTAATTGTATATACAACAGATTTGAGTTCGTGTTCTTGAATACGAGTGTCATAGTTTGTGGGACGAAATATTTTAACTTATCAATAAATTTCATAGGTTTACTCTTTTCTTCAAATATTCTGTTGGGTTAGTACTGTCACATGTCAGAACCAAAGATTGCAAAAGTCGGAAAGTTTTACAAAAAGTAAAACATTTCTTTTGGCTGGAAATGATTTCGTGATAACGTGAAATTGGTCAACTCTATACGTGACTAAAAAGTTTAGCTGGTGTTTAAAGCCAACTGTTGTTTCCTGGCCGGTACACATAAAGAATGCAGCGTAACATCACTGTGCAAGGTCTATTAAGTAAGAAGATAGGGAATAGACATGTATTAGTGTGCGATAAAGTTATCAGCCTTTTTTGTACAGGAAAGGTTTTTTGAAATACTGTGAATAAAGCAGAGAACTGAGCACAGAGTTGGCAAAGATAGACAAGGGAGCAATCCATGTATTGCAAATTGAGAAACTGCTAGCTTCTCAAAGATAAAGGGAACAATAATCTTGATGCTAGAATAAAGAAATAATCCAATTCCTTTCTTAGTTAATAAATTTAGTAACTTTTATATCTTTTGACTGACGTGTGTTAGAATATTGCGCGTTTTGCTCTAGCCTGTATACGCCCCTGAATGTCCGGTGTAAACTAGGTAGTGATAATATCTAGCGATCTCTGGAAAGAACTCAAATCGCATGGAGCAGCTCTTAAACCATTGGACACAAAACCGCCGAATTCTTACTGAAAATCTGCATCACATTTGTAATTGTTCTTGATTTGTTTTATTTAGGACGCTCTTATATCTCAGTCAGCAGCGTCCCTTCAATTCAGGGCGTGAAACGGATAAATTTTGCTCAAAGGCCTCTCTTTCAGGCTTGAGGTTCTTTTTCGTGCCGTAAATGTACGACACGGAACCCACGACTTTACTTCCCTTCCTATGGAAGCCATACTTAGGATTTTTAAGTATGGTTACCACTACACCACCAGGACCGACTCCACATTTGTAATAACCTGAAATAAATCTATACTAATTTTCAAAAGTAATACCACTTGTAATAAGTCAATGCTAGAAGTTTTGAGTGTGTGTGGAAAATGACAAAAAACGTGAACAAATTAAAATAACATCTTACTTTTGAGAAAAAAAAAATCTTTCATTTCATAGCTCGCAGGTAAATAGAATTTATTTTCAAACAGTCGTAACTTGCGGTCTGATGAAAGAGCAGGCTAATTGTATACACAAACAAGATACTTACGGGAACACTGGTAATTAGCGCTTTGGCAGCGATGTGCTCGTTCAATGGCCGCCTTTTAATTAAGAGATTCTAACCATACGCATAACACACACCACAGCGGCGTGGGCAGTGTGTTGCTGAAGCGATTTCTGGCCCACTGATTTTGTTCCGAGTCTGCTTGTCCTGTTATTAAAACACTGCACTTACAAATTATTTTCACAGCAACAACCAATCTTGCTGGTGCTACAAACACTCTCATGTACTAAGCGACTCTATAGCTGGGAGTTTGTTACTATATATTCTCATTCTCTCGAAGTACAGAGTTCGAGGAACAACGAGGCTTTGTGCTCAATTTCAATAGAATATACATACAAGCTTTTACTGACTCTAATGTATTAAGGAACTAATGCAATGAGGAGCTCTCCTGGTTTGAATTATTTGGAAAATGCTTCTAATAAGTACGTTAAAAACAGGTAAAAATATAAGAAATTAATAAAAAATACTGTTGTTTTTTAATCACAGCTATAGAATGTTTGAAAAAATCCAAAACACACGAAAAAAAATTAAAGATAAAATTATGTAATAGAAATATGTTGCATACATAACATGAGCTTAGCGGAAAATATTTTTCGACTTTTTATTTATTTTTTATGGTATTAAAATCACATCTTTCGGAAAGCTGTTAGTATACAGAGAGACAAGCTGAAAAGCTCTTAAAGATTTCACAAAAGGCAAGATACTCCATATGTAATGCCAAAATTCCAGAGGACACAAAGAGGACCAACTTTCGCGTTATCCACCTCACCAATCTGCAGGCTATCAATGTATATTTTTTTTATATCATCATGACTTTTGTTATTGTTTTCAACGTACCACAACTCGCACCCTATCCCAAACATCTTGAACAATAAGCATTTATGTTCATCCCCAACTGAAACAAATACTGTATTATGTCGTGCTGCTATTATCAGCATTCTCAAGCTAGTGTCTCCCACTGTAATAAACCCCCAGGATTTGGTGTTGAAAGCTTTACGTATAGAATATCTCGGGGGAAGAACAACTTTGAACACAATGCTATTTAATTTATTTAAAAGAATTTAGTACATTAATAATTTAATAAATGCACTTCTTCGAGAATTATAAGTACAATAAATGGAGGAAGCGTATATTAAAATTATAATTACACTGGGCAAGAGCATTAAACTATTTAGTTCATACTATATGAATGTAACACATTAAAATAAATGCTAAATAGATTTGACATGAAAATGATGAAAGAAGAATACACAAGAAGTTTATTCCAAAACACGACAAAATACAATTGAAAAATAAATTTATCTGCAATACTTGATACAACATAATAATTACAATTCCTGAACTCAAGAAAGTACAGTAAAGGAATATTTTTCATGGTTTTACCCACAGTGAAGAAAATAATTCCTTATTACTTTCTTAAAACATACCTGAATTAAACAAAAAAGCAATAAACAAAGGATTTAAATTGTTTACTTCATTTAACAAAGAATTCTAAATTTTCCCAAATATAATCAAATACCTGAGACACTAGTGATAAATGGAAGAGTTGACCCTCCAAAAGACATTTTGAGATAAGAATCTTAAGAAAATGCCCACTTGAAGAGCATTAAAAATCAATCCAAGGCAAGGAACTGCCGCTCACCTTGTTTAGGCTCATCCAAGTTAGAATCCAAAAGGTGTTCTTTACTAGGCAACCCGCGAGAAACTCACTAATGCCTCGAAAACGGGCTTGGGAATCAACCAGGATGAAAGGATGACGCTATCTATTACTCGTATGAACAATCAATAAGGATTCCGCTAAGCACTTCAACCAATGAACGGTAATAAACGTTTTAAAGAAATTGTAGAGAAGTAGACGTCAAGAAAAAAAAATGCATATTGCGTACTGTGACATGTAACGTCACAATCGTCATGGCCTTGTAAGTATAACTTGTACCCTGACCAACCTGAAGAGCTATTACAAAAATTACGCCACAGGAATTCGCCGCTACTGAAAAAAAAAAAAACCCCAAGAACACTAGGAGCCACTACTATCAATCACCTGGGTATCGCTATTAATAAGAAAATAAATCATAATAAAATCTAGCACCAATTATAAAATCTTCACGCTATGGCTGACACATAAATAAACAAGCGTCTAAAACTAACAGTGTAAAACTCATCTTTTCATCCAAAGTTTCAGTCGAAAAATAAACTGTATCAAACAAAGGATTTTGTAAAAGTTGTGAAGAAACTCTTTCAACCAGCTAAAAATATACTTTGTTGCATATAATTTAAGATATATTTGTAGTAAATGCATTACCGTGGGATTTAAAAACTTACATGTAGATTTATCTTATGTACTCTTGACATCCTCCTGCTCGAGTATAAGCCGTGACGTCACTGCCCTTGTCCCCCTTCCCCGAAAAAAAAAACTGCTGCTGCTGAATGAGAAGTGTTCTGTTTAGGAACCACTTGCCGAAGTGCAGCAGCAATGCAAGAGTTAATTTCCTAGATTCCCAGAGGAGGTCAAGACCCGACCGTGAAGTATTCAGTAAACAACGTGTCCTCCACGGCGCCTCGAGGGTTTATAGCCTAAACTGAAGAATGTGGGCAGCTTGACCTCTAACCCTATTGATTCGCATTAACCCTCCATACGCCTTGCAGGTAGGGAGCAGGGAGCAGCCTCATCGACACAGATAGCTATTTTATGGTAATCAAACCCCACAGCAACGATTTGCCGGCAAATGAAAACAACTTTTATGACCGTAAAATACAGGACGTGCTGGATAAGTCATGTGGTAGCTCAAGTAAGGTACATCCAAATGCGTAGCTTATGGGAACGTTCGTACGTTCGCGAAAATAACATGCACATTACTAAATTGAAAGGATTTCTGCTCGGCTTACTTGATTGGGGCTTTGTTTATCAAAATTCTCTCAATTATGACATAAGATGGCTGAGCCGGCAAGAGCAATTTACTAAACATGTTTTGCAAAGTCATTGGTGAACTGCAGAACGTTTCGCACCGTGCTCGACTTGTTTCTTTCTGAAAAAATGTGTGTCAGGTCACTTTAGCCGCCGACAGATTCCAATTCTTAACAACCGTTTACAGTTCCATCAATTGAAAATTTATATTCCTTATACAGATTTCCAATAAGATGTTCACACCTCTAGGCCCAATAAAGGAATTTAATAATTTAAAGTAATTTAAACTCAATTACTTTATTAGAATGTAAAGCGCTTCAAACTGATAAAATGCTAACAACATTGATAATAAATTTACTTTAAAAATAAACAATCATCGCAGTATAATTTTTTCTGTTTACTTTAACAGATGTTGATGATATATTCAATTTTATGGCACGTTTAAAAAGAATGGTTCTTTTGTCTCTCGGTCTTTTAAGGAACAAATGGAACACAAAGTGACATTGTAAAACTAGAAATGTGAAGGAATAATGCATTGGTTGAGTTAATTAACTACCGGGAAGGGAGGGAGGGAATGAAACCATCCTACACTGCGACCATCTCAGATTTATTTAGATTCTCCACCACAATATCCCATCAATCCAATAGTTTTTGTTCATAATGGACCGAAATAAACGGATGGGAAAAGTGAACTTTTGAAAATGTTCTCCGAAGACATTCACATAATAGAAGGGCGACAGACTCATCTCCTTGCTGACACTCGTGTAAGGGTGTTTGTCCTATATTAGATAGGTGTTCGTTAAGGGCGCACTGTCTCTCTCGCGGATTCAATCCTGGGCAGGGCCATTTTTTTCGAGCGTAAAAATCCGAAGTATAGTTTCCTTCGGAAGGGATATAAAGTCATAGGTCCCGTGTCGTAGATTTACGGAACGTAAAAGAACCTCAAGTCTGAAAGAACGTAAATAAACCAAATAAAAAAAATAAGGGCGCAGTGTCTTGTGAAACATTTTATCGCCCATGGGAACCTTTAGCAGTTTGCACGACCTGCCTTTATTAAGCCCTCGTATAAGAGCTTTAGAATTTCTAAAACCAAATTTCCAGTATTTTTCATGTTTCTTGAGGATCCAGTCCCTGATAACCAACTTAACTTGTTGAAAAAGTCCCAATACTGATCCATTCCAATAAATCGGATCTCAGTACCTTTCTTAATTTTTTTATTTATTTTTTTTATACCTAGAACCTCTACATGTTCTAGTATCCATTTCTGTTGAACTGTGTTCAACATTCAACCAGTGTCATGAAGCCCTCGCTGCATACCAAATACAAGCTTTGACTTAACAAAGAAAATGCATTGATATTAATTTTATTTGCAAAGTTAATGCTGTCTAAAGCATTGAAGTTACTTCAATTTATGGTAAACAAACATTTTTAGTATGAAAATCAAGAGTAAATCGCGACAAGTCACGACAAGCATGAGAGTGCATACAGACAAGGCAGGTAATGAAAAAAAATTGACAAATAAAAAAGAAAAAGAAAGTTATGTTATCGCAACCCAGGAGAAAGAGTTTATTCAGTATATGAGATTTGGTGAAAAAGCGCAAAACAGATCAATTGCAAATGTTATATATATCATAAATAAATAAAATGGAAGGCCGGTTTTTCGTGGGTCATACTGTACTTGATTCTGAATATTAAATTGTTTTGCTTTGTAAAACTTTGTACATGCTCATAAAAGTGTGCAGTAGGCTCATAATGACCAATAAGATATGCACACTGATGAAGATGACTCATAAATACAGACTTTCTTAGTCCTATTTCTCAGCCTTTTAGCTAGGTTTCTAAGCTTGGCCAATATATTCTATGAAAAGCGCCATTAGTTATTCCAGTTTCGCTTTTGATGTCCAAAATTATTAATATTTATTCCTTTACATTTATAAAAATATAGTATTACAGCTTGTCGCAGTAGTGTGTATAGCTTCTATAAGCTACACATTATATTCGCCTGGAAAAGTATTTTTACAGAATAATTTAAATTATAAGTTAGCTGAATGGCTCATGACTGTTTATATGTATTATTTCATAGTTATCGAAACGCGCCTAAAACAACGAATATAATTCTGAGGTGAAATAAGCTACTTATTAAACATTCCATTTATGATAAAGTGTTTCAGAGTTTAATATGGCTTTCGTATTATCTCTATGTTCAAAGGGAACAGTCTAGAACGTTATCTTTTTGTCGAGCCATATGCTAATAGTAATTAACCCACTTCCTTTATCAAACTTAAGTTTCTTATGCTAATACGAAACTTCCGCTGCTCATAAGGCTGCTACAGATAGTATTGACAGCGGCAAAAAGTCAACTCCCCGCTCCCCAGTTTTCTTCTCCCCACTTCTTGCTGCAAGTTTCTCTATTTCTTCCTTCATTCCCTGGAATATTTCTTCTTTCCTCATTTTCTTTAGTCCTAGCCGTGTTTTTCTTGTGTTATTATTTTTGTAATAAATTTCGGTGTCATTTTAAAAATTATCCTTTGATGTTAAAAAAGTAGCACATTTACGCAATAATTTAGCATAAAAACAGCACAACTATTACTATTTTGTAAGCGAACTTTAAGAATATACACTAATTTTACTAGCGAGGAGTATCAGTAATAATAGTAAACATTTAACAAGTGTGTCATCTTCAGCTTACAAGTATTAGACCTAAAGCTCACCTGAGTGTAACAGAGCTTTCCCTGCAACCTTCAGGGGGTCTTTACTTTTATTGAATTATAGTGGATTATTTTATTCTACACTGCTGGCCATTAAAATTGCAACGCCCGTAGGCGAAGCATTAAACCGACCCCGCATTATGAGAAGTTGGTGCTCGTGTTGAATAAAATTCGCCCACACCACAACGATTACGAGATCAGTGGATCGAGGTAGAACGAACACACATGTGCGAAGGATCCCTACGGCTCCGTCAAACAACCGAACGAGAAGACAAGCATCATTTCCGCATGGATTATGAACACATACAATGTGTTAAAATTTAAATTTCTTGTCTCCAAGACTAGTATAAAGTAATCATGTGACAAGAAAATACATGTCCTAATTATGTAGATAGAAATTAACTCCGTTTTAAAATGTATGTATGTTTACATTACAGGAATCGAGAGAGTAACATTTGTCTTAAGATGACAAGCTAGCAGGATAAGCCAGTCTTGTACCTCTAAGCTAATATATATATTTCGCTCATCCTAGTCTCCATTCTGAGACAATAGCCGGCGCCATCTTGTTATTTGACAACAATACACTGGCATTCATACGGCTGCGGTATTATTCCCAGCCATTCTGTAATTAAATTCCAAAGCTCTCGGGAACTTTTCGCCAGGTTATCGACGTGCTTGCCACTGTGTTACATGGTCGCTTTTTGCGGCAAACAAAAGACTGCAATTAATAAGGTGACAGTTCCCGACAGGGCTCGAATTCCAGAATAAGGCCATTAATGTAACATGATGCCCAGTCAGTGAATGTTCCGCAGCCATTATGCGATAGCACTGATGTTGCTTTCAGAAGAGAAAGCTCAAGTTTAATACTGAATGAAACACGGCGTTCGTTTTGTGTGATATATTCCCTCTGTTGCTTTCTTTCACCTGCATGTTTCATGGTTTATAAACATTTAAGCTTATCTTTTGCGCTTCAAGCTTTAGGCTTACGCCATTCGCTTTACGCCTCTATTTGATTACTTTTTTTCTTTTCAGTCTCGTTAATTTTTAACGTATTTATTCAACTTTTTACAACCTTCAAATGTTATCCAAATGTTACTCTGGGCTTCTAAATGTCTCTTTATCGTTCACTTCTTTTTACGGAGTGCTGGCAATGCGTCGAAGAACCAGTACGAGTACTGAGTTATGAATATAAAGTTCCAACTCTTTAGTTCTTACTAAAGCCTTGCCACACACACATCTGCTAGTCAGCACCTTCTATGTCCTCACATAGTTATCTGTAACAACACGATACAATATTAACGCCTACGGCACGAGATCGTATATGTAACAATTACACTTTGATACTGCAAAATTCAACATGCAACCTATCAAAGTTTCATATCTATACTCACTTACTTCTGATCCCGGTTTAATTCTATTTTGTCTCCTGATTTCTTTTGTTTATTTAATATTTTACCATGAATGCATACGGACAAGCAGTTTAACGGGGAAAGAAATGGACAAGGAGCCTAGTACATAACTATAGATAGTTCTTGTATGATTGATTTTAAATACAAAGTATGGGAGAGAAATCAGGTACCACATATAACGTTTATAGAATTTAACAATCACAAAATATACAAGTTAACAGAATTTGATGAAATATTACTAATACTCAACATTGGGATAAAATATTAATTATTTCAGAATGTGCATTTAAATATTACATTCTCAATTTAAGTGTAAAGAATGAAACATTAGTTTAATTTTACGTACATTATAGATGATATAAGCCACTTCAAATAATCACTGTCTTAATCACAAATGTTCAGCGTACATTTCACAAATGGGAAAATTCGTTAAGAAAACATCTCCAATATGGAAGCATAACAAAAATGCATAACTCTGAAAGCCTACAAACAATATTACAATGAAAACTTTACTGCAGAGCATAAAAAATATACACACGATAAATAATTAATTATTTACAAGTCACTCTGTAACCAAAGGAAGAGCCAAGTCCCAAATTAACAAAATTTCAAAGAAGAACTTTATGGGTAGGTCTTGCTGGAAGATATCTTCTCAGAACGGGGGAACACGAGTTCCCACAATAGCCTGAAGCAAGGAAAAGCGTGGAGTTCAAATGTTAATTACTTGTACCAAAGACGAGAGTCACCTGCAATTTAGGAAAGCATGGCTCTATGTAGCGCTTAGAGAAGGAAAGAAGATCATGAAGATTCGAGAGGAAAGCTAGGTTCCTAGCGGAGCAAGGAAACTTAATCGAGCGCCGGATGCCTATATACTGATACTGTTTGAAGCCCATTATCCCTTGTAAGCTTATTCATTCGTATATCCATTCATCTATAAATTCATCCATGCTACTACCGATTTTCCTTTCCTTTTGTATTTTATTAATTCAATCATAAATCCGACAATTATACAAAGAAGTAACACGTTATATGTACGTGACTTCCTAATGCTAGCTGAATTTAGCTCCATTTTGACACAAGTTCCCATACTTCACTTTCTAAAGCGTTCTTTAATATAGCATTAAGCATTTTTATTCTGTGTGTGTCACCAAAATAACAGTAACTAGAAAAGCAGAAAAGAATAAAACACCGAGAAAAAGTCACAGATTACCACCAGGACCGTCCTCACTGACTGGTTTTTCTCGGTTTTCCTCAGTCCTCATAACTGGCAAATGCCGTGGAGGTACCCTAAACTTAGGCCTGGAACGTTTCTTTCCTTAAAAAAAAATCCTTTCCCAATATATCATTTCATTCATGTATAATCAGTGTCCATCGCCTGTGGTGTCTCAGTAGTAATCATTGAGTATTTTTCTAGAGTCTGTTAGAATTATTTGTAACAAATTTGTGGAAAGTTTTTTTTGTCGAGAATAAATTGAGATAATAAATCATGTGTTAAACTTTTAATCCTTTATAACATTAAAATTATACATAAAGATTATATATAGACAATTAAATTAAGCACTGCCCATAAAGATGATATTTTAAAAAAAATTATTTTTATTTATTTACTTATTTTTTGCTCTGTTATTTTCAAGTCACTTCAAATACTTTGGCTCTGCCTTTACGGATTGTAGTTTTCCTTGAAAATTTGTCCTGCTCACAGAATTTTAAATAAAAAACACATACAGTACATAGAGTTTCATTATATCTTAATTGAATTTAAGACAATTGTTATAGAAAGCGATTCCGTGTAGGCTCATTAAGAAGCATAAGTTACAAACGAACATCACGAATTTACCCAGATATGTAAAACAATAAAGCAGGATAGACTTTTAGAACAATAGGAAATAAGATCAGTTGAAAAATTCTCAAAGGAGCTCTGAATACACAAATAACGGCTTTCAGGTGCAATTTGCCTGCATGATTTACATCAGGCGAGATTCGAGAAAACCTACTCAAGATGAATTGTATTCCGAAAAATCATCTGAAATCAACATGGATTTCAGAGACTTAAGGAAAATGTAGTTAAGGGGAAAAATGCTTGTTGCTGACAATGTTCAACTTTTGCTTACCACCCTTTCAAATATACAAAGAAAGAAAACACTTAAACCGTTTTTCCTTTCACGGACAAATGTATTATTTGCATGTGCTGTGGAACTGCAGCGCAGGCAGCATGTAAATTCTCAAGCAAGAAGGCTTGGCGACTCCGGGACAGTGATTACCGCCTGCACTTTCTGTCGGCAGTTTGGAAGGACGCTATTTGAGAGGGAGAAACTTTGCACCGCGGCTCCTGGGCGTGCAAATTCTAGAAAGAAGGAGAAAAAGTTAAGGTGGAGAATAGTTCAGCTGGAACAGGGTCAAGGAAATCTAACCTCTTGAGCTCAGCAAGTAACGGGAGATCCTTGTAAGGAACTTTTAAAGAAACGAATTCTTTCTGAAATTTTTATGAATGTTATTCATACGTATTTGAATTTGTTGTTTCGTAGAGGGTTAATAGTCTTGTTATTCATAGATTAATAATTTACAGATGATGATGATAGTAATAATCATGAGGTTAATTATGACGATTCAGAAGTAGAGTTAAGACTTATGTTGTATGAATTTGGGATTTAGAATGCATGTACCTATACTATCCATTTAAAAGATAAATGTCTAGATAAACTCAAGTACATTCTTTAGATTTTGACGGCTTGCGTTGTTGTTTTTATCAAAATTTATTATTGCCGGACTATTGTGCCGCGGTCGTTGGTTCAAATGAACTTTAAAAACCAAAATACTGGCGACTCCAGGCAGCTTCTTCAATGAAAGTGTCTAGAGGTTCTGTCCCTCTTTGTCTCTCCAGACTCTTTCACTCATTCTACTGACGATGCTGGCCGCGATAACCAGCGAAAACTTTGGTTTTTAAATTTAATACAAACCAACGATCACATCAAATTAGTACGGCAATGATCAATTTTAATAATACTACTCAAGGACGTTACTTCTAAAGTAACTAACTTGAGCTAAATTTCCTTTACTCCATAAAGTATGCTCTTAGTGAATCTCAAGTTATCCTTATAGACAGAATTTATATATCTGGGATGTTGTATACATGTTCTCTTAATAACTGAGATCATCTTGCAGATTTTTTTATGAAAATGACAAACATTTGAAATATTCGATTATTATATACAGATTCCCCTTGAACTTTCTTAATGTTTCATTCTGTATCTTTTAAAAGCATATCTCAAGATTTAAATGACCGTTTCGTAATTACCTTGGAAGTTTAGCTGGTGATATAATTGGAGTTGAAAATTGGGAGGGAGGGTTTTGGAAAGTTACATCCAAATAGGGGTTAAACTCAGAAATCAGGGACATTTTTTACATTTGAGAATATAGAGAGTTATATTGTAACAAACATATTTTGCAATAAATACACCACCACTGCTGTCGCCGCCAATACCACTCCCGTCACCACTATAGCCCCATTTTTATGAGTTTTTACGATAAGGTTATCGCCGAAGAAGCTTTCAGAGTTAGCTCCATGTAAAAATATTTCTCTATATCACAGACTGGCGTTCTCAAGTTTAATTCTCTGTGCAGCTCAGTCAGAATATCTCCGTGTTCTCAAATGGGGGAAAAAAAATTCCGCAAAATAATATTCTTTTCATCCAAAAAGATAAACATTTTCTGCAGCTATTGCTGTAGTACAGTTCAATATGGGATTTATTGCCACAGAACAACTAAAGTGGTGCAAAATAAAAAAAAACAATTCCACAGTGAGTGCTGCGAATAAAACAATGGGCAGACGTGTAAGCGAAGGATATATGACTGTTCGCTCCTCGAATGAAAAGAAAAAAACTCCTGCCAAAGGCAAGTGACAAAGATGGTGAAAGGGCCTCGAAAACAGAAAAAAGAGGGGAAGATCCATGCTTTAGGACAATTTTGAACAGAAATAAGCTGTAGCAATGCTATGCATCTTTCTCAAGTGTTTCCTTTTTATTCTGAAAATAAAAAATTCTTTGAACGTTTCAATTAAAAACAAAATGTTAATTAATGTTTTCTATAAGTGCATTTACAAACCTAGCCATTACTTTTGTATACTTGCTAAAAGGTTTAAGATTATAAAAGTCATACTTTTAGAATTAAAAACTTATAGTAAATAAACACGAACCACTAAACAATAAATACATTTATTTTTAAGTTTGCTGTAAACATGAATTATATAGATATCACCACTTCTTTTCTGTATCGACCATAAACTTCAATATATTATTATAAGCATAAAATGGTTTATATCTCGGAAAATAGTTATAAAAAGGCTAACAATTAAAATAGAAAATTTGTTAATGCCATAAAAATGTTTCGAGCAAATTTTGAACTGTATGCCTTTACAAATCAAATTACTACATTAAACGCAATGTTCTTACATTGCACATTTGCAGTAAATAGAATTATTGTAAAATTCTGATTTTTTTAATTAAACGAGAAGTTAAAAACTAAAAAAGACAGTGTTATAGAATATTATAAAGTATTTCATGGTTACTGCAAGAGTTAAGCTCTTAAAATCTACTATTACACTCAAACAGTTTTAAATATATGCTTGTACGTATTACGATAATATGCAAATGCAACATCAGGTTATGACTATCTAAAACTGAGCTTTAGAACAACAATGGTGTGAAAAATAATAAAAATATACATAAATGAAATTATTTTAAGCCGAAAGTAAGTTAATATATAAAGTGTAAGTTAATATATAAGTGTAAGTTAATATATAATATATAAGAACAATAATGGTGTGAAAAACAATAAAAATAAACACAAATGAAGTTATTTTAAGCAAAAATTAAGTTAATATATACAGTGATATTTGATAAATATAGAACAAAATGACAGTTTTGATACGGATACAGTGCTAATTAGCTTAAGGAAACTCGCTATATTTCATTTTTCATGCTGATACTGCTGGATTATTACTTGAAAACAGATAAAAGCAGCTTTTTCTTAGTGTGTATGAAAAAAATGTTGCCAATCTGCATACTAGAGCTTATAGATTTTACATAAATCTGTGCAATATATTTTATGGTGTTATAAGTTTGAATTTAAATTAGCAACATCTGAATTGTTTTCTTTGGGTGTATGAGGATCTGTCGTTTAAAACTAAACAGACGTGTTGTATAAAAGTTTGGATGATACTAGCGATTATGTCTAATAGGAAGGAAGGTAGTGCATCAAATAACGTAGTCGATATTCACGCGTAATGACACCAGTGCATGAGCTGAACACTACTGGTGGTAGTGTAGGTGCAGTTCAATCGGCAAAATTGAAATTAATGACGACATTCTTTCTTGATCACATGACATCATGGAAGTTCTAGAAAGAGGAGCAAATATAAATACAATGCGCTATGCAGAAACATTCACGAGTCTGCGGCGGGCGATAAAATCAAAACTCCCAACACTACTCTCAAGTGATATCATTTTGCCATTCTTGTCCACACCCAACTAGCTGATGCAGGTACTTTACAGCTTGACATGTCCCCGTGTCTCTCATATAACGCTGTTTTAAAATACACACATTAAATATGATGTGTAACACCTTATGGCGACATTGTTGCACTTCTGTATAGCTTGTGATGCGTTGTCGGTATTTCATTACCAAGGAACCTTTTCAATTAGATGACACTTTCTCTTTGCACATGGCACGCATATCCAAAAATGAAGTTTATATGAAATCGTCTTTATTAAAACGAAGAAGGATTTTTTCTAATCTCCTGAAACTCCTTCAGAAATTGAAACAAAATTTATTCGACATCCTCCGTGATCAAGTGGTACCGTTTGTGACTATTAATCCGGAGGTTCTGGGTTAGAATCCTGGTCAGGTCAAATTGTTTGAGTAAGGTTCTTTCCGGAGTTTTTCCTTATCCTAAGAAGGTGATTGCCAGGTAGCTTTAAGGCGCCAAGAACTTCGGACATATTTGCGCCATCATTTAATTTCATTCATTCCTACAAACTTACACCTGTAATATTAGTTTTTTTTTATTTACGGACAATCTTTAACATCTCAGATCATCCGGGTCCCATTTAACTACGGCGTAAAGTGGCCAATACCTTTTTCCCAGAAGCCTCTTCTTTCAGGCTTGAGGTTTACATGCGGTAAATCTACGACACTGGACACTCATGGCTTTACATCTCTTCCGAAGGAAGCCGCACTTTGGATTTTTTATGCCTGAAAAAATCCATGGCCGGAATTGAACCTGGGAATATAGTATTCAGTCCACAACCTGTAGATATCGCGAGAAGACCATTGCAGTCAAAGCTACAGTAAATATAAAAATATTTTAAAAACTAAAGAACCGGTCACAAAAATAATGAACGTTTGCAATTAAAAATAAATCATAGCACTCTCATAACAATATGAAACAAATGTTACCATCGCCTAAAAAGAAACCCAGGTCTGCATCCCATTTAACATGCGATCTACATTAAAAAAAATATTGGATCTGAAATGGAGCAATTTCTCAAAACATCCAAAACACAAGAATCACATTTGAATTTTGGGCTATTACTGTGGAAAATCTGTATGAAAGAGACCATTTTTTATTTCGTTTATTTACGGACGCTCTTTAACATCTCAGGTCATCAGCGTCCCATTCAATTCAGGGCGTGAAACGGCCGACAAATTTTGCTCAGAGGCCTCTTCTTTCAGGCTTGAGGTTCTTTATCTTGCCGTAAATGTACGACATGGGACCCACGGCTTTACTTCCGAAGGAAGCCATACTTAGGGTTTTTACGCCCGAAAAAATCCATCGAACCTGTCCGGGTTTGAACCCGCGATATTGGGTTTAGAAGGCAAGTATGGTTACCACTACACCACCAGGACCAACTGAAAAGAGGCCATGGATTCATCGCCAACAGTGTGACGTGTGATATATGTTTAAGGGGAAAAAGTGCTTTTTATTTGGAAACTGTACCTTCAGAAATGTATAAACGGAGGTATTTCTATTTCATGTTATTTTCCTATTATACTAATTTTAAAAAGATACTGCCATTAATGTGTATGACAAATTAAGACCGGCATTTCATTGTTGACATAAAAATAAAGTATCAGTTACGGAATTATTTACATTTTTATCGGAATTGTAAAATTGCAACTAGAAATAAAACGCTATAAAACTATTAAGAACAAAGCAATGTAGCAAAAATAATATCTATTGAAATAAATTGGTATTATATTATAACTTGTATTAACATTAAGAACATTGCATAAAAATAGGTATTTTCGCTATGATCATGCTCTATAAAAATAAATGAGCTGTTAAACAGTTCAGGAAATTTTGCTTAAAATGCTATTATCCGACAGCTTCTGACTTTGTACAACAAATTTTAATTTCTGACAGAATGTGTATGACAAAGAATACAAATATGTCGTGTGCTAAGGGGTAACGAGCAAATTGTTTTTAACACATCTAATTCCTATGCGCAGATACTTTTTAAAAATGGTAGTGTTGCTATAGCTGAGTAGTATGACGTAGAATTTAAATCCTAACAAAGAAATTGTCCGAAAAGATGGGAACATGTGACATACAAATAATGTAAACTTGCGACTATCTCGCAAGTTTACATTAAGACTTGTTAATAGCACATTGCAGAAGTCAAACTTTAGCACCACTAGAGGAATTTCAATTTGTCAACAATTTAATGCTCCAATCGCCTTAGAAAACTAAAAACAAATATTTTGACATATATGATATAAAGAATTATATTTATTTGTCCTAGAGTCTTAACTGTAGGTTAGAATAATATTTTATTTATTAGGATAGGTAGCTTCATTTGTTAAAGATAATCAGAATATCTAAAAATTATATTATTGTAACCAGTAGAGGTGTTGCTAATGCAGCTATCATGCAGTCCCCATCCTCCGAAAAACTTAGAAAAATTATGTTGATCCATTTAAGGGATATTAGCTTTCAATACTATAATGGGCCGCCCTGTATAATACACGAGTGTGAAATATTTCTATAACAGTTATATGTAATAGCAAAGTGCTAATGTAAAACATCATTCTTCTTAAATATCTCAGTGTGGTTGTAGATTCCCGCATGGTACATCATCATTTAAATTTTTTGGTCTCAGCATTTTTGACTAAGCCAGTCTTAGCCGTTATAAAAATTGACCTTATAATCAAATCCAACAGTACATTCTTTTTAGTTTAGGAACTAGGCATAACTTTCTTACATTTTATGAATAGAATTTAATATTTCATTCAATTTCATTCTACAGAATTTTTAGAAAAGCAACTTAAATTTACTTCTAGATCATTTTTAATTAAAATTTAATCATTATTCCTACAAGATAGATTTAAAAGTACTACACGCTGCGCATGTGCGGCATTAAGATAATGCAATCGTTCTGATTTTACATCAATTATTAGTCAGATTTCAATTGATAAAATTTAATATATAGATCAGAGATCAAGTTACCCTTGCTCTTTAAAACAGGACTTTGAAATGAACGACGAAAAATTATTTAGATTTTATCTTGCGGAGAGTCTGCCGATCAAATTAAAAAAGAAACTTCTCAAGAAAAATATCTAGGTAATTGATACTTCTTTATACAGAGTATAAAGCATCTTGCCGTAATACAGGCCCCATTTTGATATTTCATTGCTTGGCGAAGGTTATACCTATAGAGACCTAATAAAAAACATATATGATTTCTTGGCTGGCATGCCTAGCGGGAAGCGCATTTCATTCAAGAAGGCGCTCCCACGCATTTCTGCAGATGGGCGAATCAACGTTTTTTGCTCGGTAGACAACCAGAGGTGGCGAACTACCTGGCCTCCGTTTCTACCAGATTTAAATTTGTGTATTCATCTTCGACTTGCGTGAAAATCTTCTTTATTCAGGTTGTCGAAATTACCACATGCTAGAAATTTAGATTGCATTCTCGGAGCAATGAGACGCTCTAGTAAGGTTTATATTCAGGCTGGAGGTGAATATTTTTGAGCACTGAGCATTTTATTTAATGTGAAGAGCTAAGTGGCACAGAAGAATCTTAAAAACTCTAAAGCAAAGCACTTCCAGGCTCATATAAATGTAATTTATTTTTATAGTTTACTTATGAAGAACTCATTTCTAAAGTCATGGCCTGTATTTTTTTAACACACTGTACATACATTTTAATATGCATAAAAGCATATTAAAAGCATACCACACCTATTTAAAGGCATCGTTAGTGGCGGAACAATGGAAGGAAAACAAAATACAAATAACGCCTAATGACTAAAATGTAGCAGAATTTTAGAGCTTTACGTTCTCAAAACTTGATCACAGCATCATAGGACCATATAAAGAGCTTTGAAGTGCAAGTGATAACAAATACATAAATCTTAAAAGCTAATTGTTGATACGCAAGAAGATAAATTTACTGCATTTGGTAGAGAAACCATTTTGTCCCTTTTATTTTCTGCTCATTACATGCTCTATCCAAGTTAAGCGAGATGTTGTTTCCTGCAAAGGAATTCCGAAGACAGAGTAAAAAACCCTGATAGAGAGTAAAGGAAGAAGCGAGCTCTATTATGTTGCTTCTGATGACGATATTGGCTAAGCTAGGCTTATTATCTCGAGAGTGACGTCGCAAGCTATTATGGTGCGAGCTGAATAAAAGCAAAGCTCTTCTGAGTCGTCTTGAGGATGCTGTGTGCAAAAGTCGTCCACCCTGAGGGGCATAAACTAATTAGCAGGTCCCTAACCTACAGGCAGTTTCATACTTGCGTAAGCAAAGGAAGGAAGAGCAGACACAAAAAGGAGCGAAAAATTACGAACGTAAAAGAAAAATTCATATGGAGTATGCAGTCAACTAACCGTGCGAAATCTGCTTTCAGGAAAACAGGCAAACCCTAGCTGCAGGAAAAAGTATTAAAAACTCACGCAGGCTAAGGAAAGTTTGTTTTTAATACCTTTAATGTCTGCCGTTCTAACTTAATAAAAATTGTTCAATGCTGAACTAGAAGCGTTTGCAAATTCTACACCGTCCCTAGGGTATGTGCATGATTACAATCTGCTTTAATTATTATTAGCATTTAAGTTCATTTTACTATACATTTTTCAACACGAAAAGGAATATACGGATTTTATAGTGAACTGCTCTACAAAATGTATGTAATAGTATGTAATATTTTTAATAAGTTTACACACTATAAGTATGAGGAACTGCGCTATGTTGCGAATGTAGGTAAAAATATCTTTGGGTATCGGTAACCAAATAAAAAACATAATTTTTTAAAAACCAACATAGGAATAGACAGAAACGAGTGGCTGTTACACCATAGAAATAGATGACAGTGATTAGATAGTATTATCCTAATAGAACAATAACTATGAGGTGAAAATCTGAGTAACTTTGTACTGTTGGTCTTAGTGGCGTCTTTATAATTCCTGTTCCTTCAATGTCTAATCTTGAGGCCGGTAATGAACCAATCAATATCTGCAAGCTCAAATTGTTACATGTAAGAACAAAAGGTTTATTGAAGGCTGTGACATTAATGCCTGCTTGTAACACGAACTTCTATGCTACTGATAGGACGTTGGAACAGTATGCTTACAGCTAGAAAGAGTAGCAAACGCTGGAGTTTATTTTGTTTTAAAGGCAGTCAAATTAATGTAGCTGCTCAAATAATCGGCTGATGCGAGCTACTGATTCATAAATTTCTAACAGATTACTCTTACATTCGATGCTTTTACTGAGGTGTAGTTAAGCTCTTTTACATCCTGTTTCTGTACCACAGAAATCTGAGGAAGCAACTGCATTAAAAGAGCTTTCCCACTTAATGCCCATAGCGAGATGTAGTGTCCCGGAAGTTCGGAGAAGGTATTACCGGAATAAACAAGAATATAACGCAAGGAATAGTTTTCAACAATTTTACGACGGTCTGGTTAATGGCAAAGGACGCGTTCCGGATCCACATGTTACGAAGCAGGGTTTTGAGACAAGGCCATAAAGCTTTTCCTCGTGGTGCTTCTAGTTAATCTAATGAGTGCTTTAGCTCTGATTAAGGAAATCATGCTGCGGTAGTGCTTTAAAACCACTCGTGGGCACACCCTAACTCTTTTCCTGTAATGGACAACATTCTACTTCTATTTAGGAATTTTTATAGACTTACTTTATCATAGTAAACATTCCTACACATTATGAAGTTTTTTGGGGGAATATTTTGGGTACTGACGTAAAACGTACATCTAAATCCTCTTAGTTTAATTATATTCATGACGTTTAGATGTATAAACAGCAAAAACGTTCGTCACTTTAACTTTATTAAGTTTTTTAATTGGAATTGGAAGAGCTATAACAATTAAGGGAATACAATATGATGATGACGATTATTATTATTATTATTATTATTATTATTATTATTATTATTATTATTATAGTGTTAATACATATAAGATGCTATCAAAAAGTTTCCGGACTGGTTCTGTTACAAAGGAAATACTTATTTAATGAGTTTTGAACATCTTCTTTGTAATAGTCTCCTTGGGCAGCAATACACCGGTCCTACAGTGTCTGCCACTGTTGGAATGCGGCCTCAAAGTCATTGTGTATAAGTGAGTGTGGAACCTTCTGCGATGTAACCTGTATCTCGTCAACCTATGAGATGGGTCTTCATTTTCCGGAAAAGGAAGAAGTCCGCAGGAGTTTATTGTGCTCCTACGATCCTCATGAACAATTTCTCGTACTTTTTCAACTTCAAGGGATGTTCTTCGACCTTTGAAGCGCTCGTACCACTCGAGACATTGCTTACGCGCCATTGTATCATCGAAGTAATCTTGCTGAAGTATGTTTAACGTCTGTTGGCCCTTTTCCCAAGTTTAACGCAAATTCCAACTTGCCAGAAATGAAGAAATTGCAGGCTAGTACGCGCACATGACGACAACACCGATTGCACTACTCCCAATGTAAATATGTATATACAGCGATATCGCTTGGCACACTGTAGTTGAAGTTTACAGCTCGCTAAAGCGGCGCGCAAAACCCTGAGCCATCATATTCATATCCCTCTGACAATTGTACATTATTGCGCATCCTAGAACTTAACAGTGCATCTGAGATGAAAGACTTATTGTTAGGTAGTTATTTAAAATTTAAATTATAAATTATGAATTTAAAATTTAAATTATAAAGTATTTAGTGCTATGAGAATTTCCGTTACCGAGCTGTTTGGCTCAGGCGTTTTTGCTTGGGATTCGTATTCGGAAGGTCATAGTTTCAAGTCCTGCGGTTGAGTGGGTTTTACTCAGTTCATATGCAGAAAGGACAAATGTCACGGATTCGTCTCCGTTTCTTCATTCATGTTCATTCCATATCTGTGTGGGTATGTCTGGTGTGATGGCTTCGAGGCGACTCTGATATTGGATTAAGCACCCATTCAGGGAGTTCCTCATTGTATGTTGCACAATAAATACTTGAATATATTCACGTTGAGCGTATGAATATAAATACAAAGTATAAGCCGCACTAAAAAAAGAAATCAACATTAAAATCCCTCTAACTTAATAAACTCACCCCATACTCTGTGCGTGTCCAGATATCATTATCTTTCCGACGGGTGACTGACAGCTCTTAAGTTCTAGGGGTATATACACATAAGGATAAAGTTCAACAAGAAGAAATATCCTTAATCAACAGATACATATAGAAGAGAAAATGATGATGGTAATATTAAAATGTAATTATTGAAATTAATAATATGTATAATATTAATATAGTAGAATAGAACAATGCTAAATTTAACTAAGGAGTAATTCTAAGCAATAAAGACAACAAGAAGGATGAATATACCTCGACTTCCACAGATTGCGGAGGGATTTTTCCCTCTCTCATTTCATTCCGTTGACCGAAAGTGCCTAGTGAGATGGGATGGTGCTGTGTGCGGTGTCACGGTGGTTTAGCGCCTTGTAAACGTTTCTGATCCGGCGTATGCGTTGAAAACGGTCCTTCAGAGCGGCTCGAAGGCGTCAGGGAGCTCTACGTGGAAACAATGTCAGGAGCCCAATCTATGTTCGCACCTCACCCCTGGGTCAATATCAATCCGATAGGATGGAAAAGAGTAAGCGCAAATTTCTTATAATGAAATTTATAAAAATAAGGGGACAATTCGCACGCGCTGCAGTGGAATGATGTAAACTTTGTAACCCAGACTTCGGTTGAGTATGTTGTATATAAAATTCAGAGGCCAAATAGAGATTTGAAAGAAAAGAAGAAAAACACTTCTCTTATAGAGCGATCATACCTTTGCAAGGAAAATATCTAACAAAAGCTTTTAATGCTTTACGCAAAGTTTACGTCTTGCATTTCTGCCAGGAGTCTTGTAGTTATGACTTATTAAAAAATTAAAACCACCACATCACAGAAACCTATGTGTAAGAACTGTTGAAATTACTCTTGAATTTAATGCTCGTTGAAAAGTGAAAAGCTACCAACTATTTTTGTGCTACTATTGGACCAGCCTTTTTCCAATAATGTCATAAGGTCCATAGCAAACGAGAAACTTCTCTATATCACCGTGAACGTGTGAGTGTTTCAGTTTTGCCAAATAATGTCATAGCCTTCATTATCGGATCTCCTAGCAAACCAATATATAATGTACTTTTTTTTCTCGCAGGCATTGGCGACATCTACGCTAGCACTCTGACTTATGTTGATTAAACACGGTTAGTTCAATAAACTGCTTCTAGACACATGCCCGTACTCTCTAAACACATCTGCAGCCGGCAGTCTCGAACCGTAGCGAGAAAAGCCGACTGGTTACGATGGTAAAAAGTGCCCCTTTAGAGTTATATTATATTTTTATGTTCTAGTTTTTGTTGTTAAACTTACATTAAAGTAATCTAAGGTAAGAAAAAGTAGCTTTAATTTCATTAAGAAATATTACAAAGATTAAAAATAAAAAAGTTAGAAAGTGTTATTATGGTGTAACATATTTTTTTTTTTTTTTTTACTCTTTGTTAAACTTAAACTAAACTAATGAAACCTAACCTACCATATAAAAAGTTACATTTATTCAATTAAGAACAATGTGGAATAAAGTGTTATTATGGAGTAACATTATATTTTTTACGTTTTATTATTTTTTGTTAAAATTAAACTAATTTAACCTATGAAAGAAGTAATGTTTATTCAATTTAAAATAGTTTAGAAAAATTATGAATATTAAAAAAGCTAGCAATATTTATTCTGAGAGAAAAAATGATTACAAGTAAGAAAAAACAAACCTATGGGGAACCAAATCCTGACCTTCACATCTTTCGAATGACGCTCTAACCTACTGAGCTAACAGGGCTTCATGCTCGGCTTGGAAATTATTTGCCTTAGGTAAATATTACTACTAAAATCGTAAACAGTCGGCAGTCTTCGCTACCGTTCGGGACTGTCGGCTGCAGATGCGTTCAGCAGGTATGGATGTTTCTTTACAGCGAGTAGTGCTAAATCGATCTTCAATGTACAGAATGTTCCAAAAGTCTCATTACCTTATAATCAATCAAAAATCTGAAGCTATATAATTCAGAAGCAGTGCGGTTTTTCAATAAATATTGTGCGACTTTCAAAAGTTTTGTTTACGTTATGTTGGGGATTTGGTCAATGAAAATTGCGGCATCAAAGGAGGAGGCTCACAATGTAGTTAACCACCAGTTACTGTTCAGAGAGGACTGTGTAGGCAGAATAGAAGAAAAAATAGATACACGACATTAAAAATTATGGTGTCAACTGACTCGGAGTGGGTGGTCAAGTGTGTTCATAGCAGTCATCCTTGGGTATTCTGAATAAGCGAATAAAGTGTGAATCACTCAAGCTTTGCAACCAAATGATCACCCTTGAATGTTGAAATCGATTATCCGAAATCAATGGATATGTCCAAAAGTAATGTTTTCTGACGAAGCCACTCCCTGTGTCCCGACAAAATAACTTCCCTAACGTTCGAAAACCCCATTGTCACTTATGAACATATTGGTGAAAGCCCAAGTTGAATGTTTGTGGCAGGCTCAGGCACGATAGGTGCATTTAACTTGATTGTGAACAGCATTATATGAGATACTTGAACTGTATATACTCCCCATTCCATCCAGTCATAGGTTTTTACACGACGGAGCACCTTTGCATCAATCCAATGATGTTGGGGGTCTTCTGGAAATCATTTACCTGAAGTGTAGACCTTGGTGTTCCAATTGACTGGTCACCACGTTCTCCTGATATCACCCCACAGATTTTTTTTCTTTGGGATGCGTCAAGGGTTGTGTATATCAAATTTCTGCTCCTGCTACACTTTGAAAAAGAATAACTGAAGCTATCCATATGTTATTTTGAAATGCTGAAGCCATGTATGGAGAGAGGTGGAATGTTGCCTTGACGTTCTGAGGGCAACCAGAGGGTGCAATTGAGGTGCACTAAATGTAAACAAAACTTTGGGAGTTTAGAACTTTTTTCAACAAACCCGCACTGTTCTACGTTTTTTTGTTGATTTACTTTCCATATTTTTCTTCTCTTGATAATTTTACCTAAGCTCTATAAAATGTCCTTTGAACGTTTTCATGTAATTGGTATGAAATAGAGGAAATAATGATGATCATGATAATAATAATAATAATAATAATAATAATAATAATCTTTATTATTTAATATTTGCTAGTCACTTGCCAATTCTAAATCACACTACATGTACACATACAAGAGCAAAACGGCGTTTGAGTTCTCATATATGCATTCTGCAATAAAACCTTTAATCTGTGAAAAATTGTTTCATGTTAATTTTGGTAGACCATAAAAAAAGGCTAGCTTTCAAAATTAACTTCATTCTTTGTGCAAGAGCTATTTAAAATATGCGTAAAATCGTGCTTGACGTTTTGGAACTGACTAACGGGACGTGAACAGAACGCCGTTTCGACGAAATGTGCAGCAAATGAGGTAGGCTTCAGCAAATACTCAATATCACAGAGTGGTTATATCAATCGGGCGAGCGAGAGTGGCATTTGCGGTCGCTGAACAATAATGCTAGCGGCATTGCACTGCTGAATTATTTACAGCACTTGCATGTATAAAATATAATATCGCGCTGCCGGACGAAGAAAAAATACGGATCTGTTATATTTTATTGAAACAGCCTATATGTTATACATGTAGTTTATTGAATTCCGAAAATGAGGTGAAACTTGTAAATCGTGTTTGGGTATAATGACATTACGGGGAGAGCGGGGTTGCCCTTATTGTGGTCGGATTAATGAATGCGGCGATCCGCATGCTCCGGGAGTAATAAATGCCAACAACAGCAGTTGAAACAGTAGCCATATTGGGATGTTTCCCGACTATTCACACACACTAATGGCTTTCATGCATCACGTTTCGAAATTATATGAAAATGACATTACAGTCTATTTGAATAGCTGGGCACCACCGTTAAGTTCATGCATTTTTTTTCGGAGTTATATGGGACATTCTGGAAGGTTTCGTCAGAATATACTGAAAATGGTTTAATTCACCAGTGTAGCTTTTCGTTCTAATTCCTAAACTTTTTCCTCTCCTGCTTGTTTGTAGCAACATCTGAAAATTCATTTGAGCTCCTTGAGCTAGAGATCAACAGTAGCATGTAGCTCGTACGAGCAAGCCAAGAGCCGAGCGCTATCTATCTGCGTTTACCAGATACCCCACTCAAAGTGAGGACAATAACATTTGAAATGTGTAACTTGCCAGTGTGTATAAAAAAAGCACAGAACTCTACAAAACTTATTTTCCCATACCGCTCTGACAAATAAGATCACAACAACTCTCCGTTATGACTTTGTGCGAGTACAACAGCCTTGTTCACACATACGTGTAAAAAATCTTAACATAAAATTGACTAATACTGTACTTAACATATAAAACAAATTTCAGTGATTCAGTTTTTAAAACTTATTTATGTATAAATGCACCTAAAATAAAATTTTGTTCTTACATTTGTATTATGCCTTGCAATTAACAGAAAGTAATAATAAATTTAATGCAGCAGACAAAGATATTTTTAAAGTAGAAAATGTTATTTCAGATATACGGATAGAGAATTATTACGAATACCTAGAACGTCTGTTCACCATAATGTTAGCTCATTCATTCTTATAGTGTCAGCTACCTGTGGAAAAAAAAAGGGGGGGGGGTGCACCAAGAATTTATGAACAAGGTTGCTTGCTTGACACTAAACATCTTAAGAGTGGGGATTAAATGGTCTCAGACGCTTCAATGTGCAGCTACAGACATCGCTATGGATCAACGTCACACCTACGTTTCGATGTGACGTCTGCTTGATAGCTAGTAAAAGTAAGCCGATGCCATTGGCCGAGGCGCAGTCATAAGAATATCAATCTAACCACAAGTCACACACTGTCACTGTCACTCAAGATCTTCGTGGAAGTAGTAAGACGTTTTGAGAACTACGGTAGTTACGTTTCATGAAGGATTATTGTACTTGAACTTCAATTAATTAAATTACGTATTACATTTACTGCATGGACCGTGCTGCTATTGTTTGTTATGCTCTTCTCCATTTAAAATTTTACTTCATAAACGAGGCCGGAAAGAAAATGATGGCAACCAATCCATGAGCAACAAGTCATTTATTCTACAATGTGGGGAATTATATTTCTTCAATATAATTCCCTGCCAACGTTATCTCCCGCGGCTACACTTCTGGAAAACGCTGGAATCCGTAGTTAAGTCATTTTTGTTGATATCTGAGAAAAAGCGCTCTACTGCAACAATGTAGTGTGGCTTGTTTCGACATTTTACCTCGTTGTTCATCACCGATCTACCAGAAATTTCATTAAACAACGTAACTCACTTCGAGGACAAGAGGCCCTCTACTGGGAGCATCATTCACGCTATTAGGTCCTTGTCGAAAGCTTGACACCCAACGGAAAACCGTCCAATATGACAAAGTTCGTTACCACTGGCTTTTTGAAGACCCGTGTGACATATCCTTGTGTTTCTTATAAGTGCCACATCAAATTTAATCCATGCATGCTGCTCACTTTTTGAAAACATTGTTTAGGATGGTAAATATTATCTGTATAAACAAAGGTAAACAAACCATACCAATTCATTATTTTACCTCCTAACACTGAAAAAAACTATTAAACCGTTAACTATCAACTAATATCCCGTACAATATATGAATCCTATGCTCATTTAGTTTATAGAAAAATAATTAATTAAAATCCCTTAAAAAAACATGTCTACACGCAGTCTCTATTGACTCTGAGTGTGTTGAGCGCTGTGCCCTTCCTGTAGATGTGCTGAGGACAATACTGCTCTCACATGCAACGTTGTGACAGTGTTGCAATTCTTTTCTTTCCAGATATCGTAGTTGGGTAAGGTTGATATATAAGTTGACTATATATTATATAAATACTTTTTCTTCTTCATTGTTCATGCGCCATTAATGCTATTTTACATTGCAGATGAGTTCGGCGTCCGAAAGTTACCAAGTATTCGTCTTTTATGGCCAGAGACAGTTGCAGAACCATTCACCAAGACATTTAGTATTCGCAGAGAATGTCACTGGTTGATAGATATTTGCCGCCGGAGGCGAGGATTTTGTACACTTGGAAAGCATTGCGGAAGATTAGAAAATTTGGTTTGCACTATATATCTCCACTGTTACACGTTGAATAACATGCTAAAATCAGATCAAAGTTATGCTCCTGTAGTTTCCACATTCAGTTTAATCTCTGAAATGAGTGATAAACAGTTTGGCTCCTTCTCATTGCCTGACTTTGAGGTGTTTTTAAGGTGTATCTATCTGCCATAAACATTCAAAGAATAAAAAAGAAGCGTTAAACAATGTGATGAAAGCTTAAGTCCAGGATATTCTGTTGCTTTTTGTTACTTTTTTAAATGGGTACTCGTATTCTTTGGTGATCCTCCCAATATAAGTCGAGAGAGAAAAAGAGAGGGTCTTTAGGAGCATCTTTCACAAGAATCTCGCTCCACAGTTTGCAAACCAATGCCTTATCTCGTATTCAGAGCCTTGCGTATACATGCTATCCAACTTTCTCCCGCACCATGTGACACAATTTTGCTTCCCCTTCTACTTGCCCAATTTTCTCCGTTATGACAAAGTGTTGTTAAAAATCCTCCAACTAAAGACATTTGTTTTACATCCCAGTTTGCAAAAAAGTAGAAAATGCTTAATACGCTTGAGGGTGCTTCCTTTTTTTTTTTTTTTTTTTTTTTTTTTTATGAAACTCTTATTTGCTCCCCTCACCCCCATACCAATATGTAAAGTCTTACGTGCTTTAAGACTTTAGAATGCCGCCTCCCACAACACGAAGAGCCATTTTATTATCTCCATCATGTTAGCAAATGAGTTCAACCGCACAGAGGAAGAATATCTTGCCACTTGCTCGTCGTCTCTACCAGTTCCTGAGTTTCATCTACTTTGTCAGCCGCGTCAACGCAATAGAAAAGTGAAAGCAAATGTCAAAGCAGCGGCAGCGCATTCCATCAGCCTTACGTAATCTAGTAATTGATATTACTGTATTATTTAAGGATACAATCTGATAAGACAATTTTTCGGCACTGAATATATAGCATAATAATCAGTTCAGATTGGGTGGGACTGTAAGGGTTGTTGGAGGAGGATATTTAGGCACCTCAGCCTTGCTCAAGCATTGGCGGTTTGTGCTTGCATCCCAGAGGGAGGAAGGGATAAGATAACCACCAGGTGGTGAGCCATAAGCATAGACGAGGCTCTTAGCAATGTTTCCAGATAGAACCTGTCCTCCAAGATGTTCGAACCTCCCAGATGGGCCGCTTCTATCAGAAACAAGGACAGAAACATTTTCAAAGCGCAAACCACCGTTGCGCCGCACTAGCTCATCTCACACTTGCACTTTCAACCCATTGGCAGAACAAACGGAATACAATTTTATGAAGATGGTAGAATGCAAATTTCTTGGAAAGGTATCCCAGCATTCGCCTAAACGACCAGGTGGAACCACGGTCTCCAGTGGTGAAACTATAACCAGCTCCAAATTAAGTCGCAGAAAAATTAAAAATGCATTTTGGTGCTACAACTGGAGTATACACCTACCAAAAACTGCAAATCTTTTTCCTTCTTTATTTTGTCTATTTACCTATTTACATTAGCTACTGCTTTTGGGGAAAGCTTCTTTTCTATTGTTTGTCTCAAAGAGAAAAAGAGATTGTAGAAGTTTCCAGTTGAGAAAAATATTGATTTTTTACATTTAAATTTGGAGCTGTATATGCTTGATTCGGGATTTACACCTTCTGAAGACCACAAGAACTGAAGCTTTTTCTGTAGTTTCTATTACAGCAAGACACGTTTCAGAAATCTGTCATCTTTGGAAAACTTCTTATTTTTGCTAACTTCCCTTTTTCAAATGTCTCCTCCTTGCTTCTTATAAAAATCCATATAAATGAGTTATGGAAATAAAAAATTTAAGGTTCTATTGGCTTCTAGTTTCTACTCTTCAAGTGCTTGTTGATCTTTAAAGTTGGAGTCTGGAGGTGCCCGCAACTATTGGGTACCGGTGATGATATCAGCTGTCCACTGTGGGGTAGAAGCAACTCCGTCAATGCCTACTCTTCTCCAACGCGATGGCACATCACGTCCTGGACCCGACGATCGCGCAAGGAATGAGAATGCGACGATCAGTGAGGAGGTTGTTCTGGCGCGGTGTGGCCAGGTCTTCCCCAGCTCTTCTGCTTTAGTGCGTTCCGAGATGGCGAAAATACGTCCGTCTGTCCCTCAGCAATTTTGCTGAACCTCTTCTTTCACACAAGAAGAAGGGAAAAGGAAATCCAATTGTCGCACCGCGGGCCGAATTCGGATCGGGAATCAAAAAGCGAGTATCGGCGGGCTTTTCCTCTGATATTCTGACGCAGTGACCACATCGTAATAAATACATGTCATAGCAAAGAATAAGAAGGATCCTTTAGTCGCGTTCGAAATTTTATATTTTCATTAGAGACAATGGGCATCTCCGTGACTCAATATGTTTGGGCATCGATTCGAAGTATCAGGATTCAAGTCCCCCATTGGTCAAGTTGAGGCCTGTAACAGGAGTTTTCCAGCACATAAAAGTAACGATCGTTATGGTCTTCGGTGTACACACGTCAAAAATATCCGCTTTTTATGACCACCCCTGAGTTTTTCTGGCAATGTCAAGGCATGGTTATACGAGGTGCATTCAAGTTATTACAACAGCAATTTTTTCTTGGGATGGAAACAGATAGAAACACGCGGTTTATTTTAAAATACGCGAGCACTCGTTGTCAATGCGTGACAGAAATGGCAGCACTATATGGCACATAGAACTAACTGCAGCAGCGAGAGTGAGGACTGTTTTTGATACTTCAAAATGGCGACATTTTCATTACAAGAATAACGTGTAATCATTCGTTTTCTCCATTTGCGTGGTTTGACATCGACTGAAATTCATCCCCAGTTGACTGAGACATGTGGTGATGATGTCATGGATGTGTCTAATGTGCGTTCATGGGTGCGACAGTTCAAGGAGGGCAGTGTGACAACAAACCAAGACAATAGTTCTGATGAAGTGTGGAGCACATCGCCTCCAAAGCTGGCATTTCGTGAGATCTGTGCCCACAATCCTGCATGAAGTCATGAAAATGCGAAAAGCCTTCCAGGTGGGTACCACGAATGCTAACAGACGACCACAAGGCTGCGCACGTGACATGTTGCCAGGCAATGTTGATGCGTGATGACGGCACAAATGGGGCGTTCTTTTCATCGATTGTGACAATGGATATGACATGGATGCAGTTTCTCAATCCTGTAACGAAGCGCCGGTCTGCTCAATGGAAGCACTCAGATTTACAACCACCCACCAATAAAATTTCGGGTAAGCGCCAGTACAGAAAAAAATATGGTGGTCATGTTCTGGTACACCGATAGACTCATTGCGTTCCAAAGGGCACTATGGTGACACGTGCATCCTACGAAGATGTTTTAAGAAGCTCCTTCCAGCATTGCGTGAAAAACGGCCCCAAAAGGCTGCATGTATGCTCTTTCACCAAGACAACGCCCCAGCGCATCGGGCGAACGTAACGCAGCAGTTTCTTCATGAAAACAACTTTGTTTATGCTCCCTACTCACCTGACCTAGCTCCTAGCGACTTTTGGCTGCTTCCAGGATGAAAGACACTCTCCGTGGTTGTACATTCACTAGCAGTGCCGCTATTGCATCAGTCGTGAAAACAGACTCCCACAGAAGCGTTCGCAGTGGCCATGTAGTAATGGCGTCGACGTTGTGAAAAACGTGTACTGCTGCAGGGAGACTTGAAAGTACCTCATAGTAATCTCATTTCCACGAATTAAAACTTTGCATATAACCTTTAAACATGTCGGTACCATAGATTGCTATAAGGGGTGAACTTCAGTGAACTGCAGTGAAAGTGGGAGCTGACATGACTGACCTCTTTCGCAAAACAATTATCGTATCTAAAGTATAGTTTAGCGTTAAAACTGAACCACGGAAGAGAATCATCTATTTCTTCCCTCTCTCTTCTAGATTACTGCGAACTGTAGGAAGGTTTGGACTACTTTCTAACTTTGCGCGTGTTTTGCTCATGTCTTGCCTCTCACTAATAAATAGGTCGGTAGAGTAGTATCATTTTAATTGTGAGCTGTTGATCTCAGTTTGCATTATTGCAAATAATAACACAAATAATCCAAAAGTTCCGAGTACAAAGTCTTAAACTCCCCTTATCCGTAAAGAAAGCGAGACGACTATACTATATCAATTCCTCATCATTTTATCTGTATAAATTATCACAACGTAGCGCACTAAGTAAAACTATTATCTGAATATTAGTAAGGAAGCGAAACCTGGAGTAGTGTGTTGCATCTCAGCTAATTTCCATATCGAAATTAATACCAATATTTCGGACTTGCTACTCTCTCAGTATATGCTATGGCACCAATGTGATACAAGTGATAAGAGATCCGTTAACAGGATATAATGAAGTTAATTCTGCGTTATTCGAAAACTTCGGTGAAATCAAAACGGGAATGGCATGGCACCACCACGCTCCGACCAACTGTAATTAGTAACGGGGGGTCTGTATTTGAAATTGCTCGTGCGAAATTAATGCGCGACACACATACACACAACTTCTCTCTTTCCAAGTATCGTTCAGGAGCGAACGGTTTTCAATTGCGTATTGCAGGATAGTTTGACGTTATGCGGTCGATACAGAGGTTGTCCGGAGTTCAAAATCCGGCGTGGTTGGAGTGCGGCTAGAGGATTCGATGTGTGGCGATGAGCCTTTTCGCTTTAGCGTCGTTTTTTGCGATGATGGGCGTCGGTAAAGATTAGCTTAGCGATTAAATATATTTCCACAACTTTGGGGCTGACGAAGCAACTAAACACAAAATTAGAGGGCGTTTTTGACTCATGGTAACACAGAAAAGAGCGTGGAATGAACAGGACAAGTCTGTGCTGCCCAGCTTCTACCGAGGAATCTCGAATGCGCTCCCAGGAGTGTAGCAGGAGCATGTGGTGGACAAAATGACTCTTTGGTAGTATTCTTGTAGGCTTCTGTGCCATCCAGTTTGCCAATTTTTCCATTGAACTTCATTCCGAAAATACATTTGATATTGAGCACCCTGCGGCCCGGATAGGATGTCTCTCCCCTTTACACCTAGACACATGACAAAGTTCTCTTATTATATTTATCTTTTAGCACGATGTAGCCTCGCCGACAGATATACGATTACAACATGACGTCCTATAGTGACTTGCGTTGAGAGAATGGTAATACATTTTTTACAAATTACTTTACGATCGTCTTTCTCTGTAAGAGAAACGCTTTGTCTTGGAAGGTCATATTCAATTCCTATACCTTGATTTTTGAAATGTATTGGTGTTATTTGCGTTCTAAAAAGCATTTGGTTCCAAAATCATCAGATTTTTCCCATACCCTGATTTCATTCCAATAACATTTGCATTTTATTCTTCCCATCCCATTTCATCGTATGGTTGGAAGCATTTCAAGCCGTATCCTAATTGAATTTGGTTATGTTGTTTTGATTTGATTTATTTACGGATGTTCTTTAACATCTCAGGTCATCAGAGTCCCATTCAAATCACGGCATCAAACAGTCGACAAATTTTGCTCAGGTGTCTCTTCTTTCAGGCTTGAGGTTATTTTTCGTGCCGTAAATCTTCTTGGGACCAACAGCTTTACTTTCTTTCCGAAGGAAGCCATACTTAGTATTTTTACGCCCTGAAATTTTATATTTATGTTATGGTTATGTTAATGAAAAGGTACATGTATATACACTAAAACAGTTTCAAGGAAAATAGGCACACAATTTACATAATATTTCATTGTTACTGCTTTTACATGTACTTTCAACTTTTTAACGAAACTTATATTTTATACTACTCTTTAATGTGTTTTCTATATTTCCTTATTTACTATACATTTTCTAACTATTATATATTGAGATGTTAAAGGCCGTCCATAAATAAAAAAAATAAAACAAATAAAAATTAACAACGTGCGCCACATTATGCCATTTATTTGCAGAAATATAACAAAAATTGTTTCAGATATTTAGAGGTAAAATATAAAGCTTTAAATTGATTAGAATTGTGCAAGTCACAATGTCTCTTCGTGTACTGGTTTCCCGTTGCGTTTGGCCACAGAAACTGCAAGGAACAAAAGCTGTGTGGCCTGCTTTCACTTTTATATACCATATAAATATTAAAACTGAACTTTATTGAGCCTCAAAGTATAAAACATTAGTATATATAGGTAGGATACTGCACTATTTTATTGCATTTTTAATCTACACACAGAACCTTTGATTGTCAGTTATTGTACAGCAAACAGTTGAGCAGCTGTTACCCAAACTCATTTATTCATGGGAGGCAATTTGAATATTATATCTGAGCGTACGTCCTTTTTAAGGGAACCCAAAAATCTTTCTCCGCATGCCAAATGAACTCACTCGGCTGTTGAAAACATTTGACGGTTCTCATCGTTAATTTCTTATGACCTTCAGCGTTCACTGCCACTGGTTTGCTGCTACGCTTCCATTATTTTTTCAAAAAGGAGTTTATTTTTAGTCTAATTTCTTATTTATTTCTTTTAATCTGCTCTGTAGCAAACGTAATTGTTGCTTCCGTTACCTTTACGACATAGATTCTATAATTTACCGGCCTAACTTAGTTTTAGAGGTAAGAGAAAGGAAAGAAATATGTCACTTTTCAGCGTATTTTCTGTTCATTTCAACAAAATATTCATATATTTGAATTACCTTTAGAAAAACAGATTGAATATTTGCTTGAAAAATGATCCAAAAACTGCTTTCTTCCCCAAATTGTGTTCATTAAATGCTCTTTCTTGTAGATCTTGCTTCAGTTGTGAGAAAAGATAATACTCATTGGGGGCTAGATCTGGGCTATAGGGTGAGTGGTCCAATACACTAAATTCACGGTTTGTTCACAGTACTCTTTGCAATCTGGGCTTTGTGTAGACCTCCTTAATACACCACTATTACTATAGGTATCAAGGATGAGCGCTTCGAGTATGCTGCGCATGCGAAATACGGCAGAATAGCATACAAGAACTACATTCAGCCGTAGGGCCACCATTTAATTGATGATTAAAGAAATTTATACCCTAGAATATTCTTTCAACCACTCAGATGATTCCCTTGGTGCCATCTAGGATCCTGGTCATGTTTGGCATCCGGTACCATATACCTCCTGCATTCTCCTCGACTATTGAGGATGCTCTATGCGGGACCTCCATTCCTTTTCCTTACTACGAGGGTATTTTTTTTCAACCTTCGATCGCTCTGCTACGTGACCAGACAAGCATGAGGAGGCGGATCTGCGCATTGTGCTACTGTACTACTACCTCACCATAATGTTCGCCAAGACCAAGCTCGATACATCAGTTGGAGCTGAGCTACAGGCACTTCGTCCTGGCCGGCATGATTGATTCTTCTGCCAAGTGCGAGTTGCGAAGCGTCATTCGTTTTCTACAGGAAGAAGGGAAAAATTCATTGCAAAATGAGTCGTGTTTATGGTGCAAACTGTGAGTGAGCATGTTGTACGTGAACGGTGTAGGAAATTTAAAGAAGGCCGAACTGATGTTCATGATGAAGGTGAACAAGGACGCACGTCTGTCGCTAGTGAAGACCTTGTTTAGCGAGACGATCAAGTGGTTCGAGGGAGACGGAGGTTTACCATCAGCGAGTTGTTTGTGGAATTTCTGGACATTTCAAAGTCAGCTCTGTACACGATTGTTGCAGATCCCTATGATATCGAAAATTTTGTGCACGCTGGATTCCCAAACAGTCCTATACGCTAGCGGCAACCTTCTATGAAGAGGGTATTGGCATGCTCATCTATCGATATGACAAATATCTTCATCTTCACGGTGACTATGTGGAAAAGTAACTGTGAATATACTTGACTCCTGGTAATAAAACCATTTTGTGATTCACATTTGTCTTTTTGCTATCGGAGATTGAAAAAAAAAATAACCTTCGTACTTTTCCTTATTTTTTTCCTTTAAAAAAGTTAGTCATCATAATGTCTGACCTTCATATTTCATTAAGTTTAGCTTCTTGTAAAGAAGTGCAAATCCCCCACTAAGAAAATTTTTGTTAAGCATTTAGATTTAAATATGAGGCTGGTTTGAAGTATAACTTGGTATGATAGGATAAGTTCACTTTGGCAACGAACTTAATTTTTTTACATATTCCAGTTCAATGCAATTGCTACAACGTTTCTCCAGGTTCGTCATTCCCTCGTAGAAGTTAAGTTCTTTGAGGTCTCTAGTATGACTTCTTCATTTGACTTAAATTTGTGTATAACCAGGGGCCTTTTGAATTTCGGTAACACAAGGAAATCCGAGGGAGCGAGATCAGGTGAATAGGATGGATGCGGAAGTATTTACATCGTAAGTCAGCCAGTTTATTCTGAGCGAACGACTGAAATGCACAGGCACATTGTTATGGTGAAACAACAATTTCTTTTTGGTCATTCCCGGATATTTTTCCGCGATCGCTGTCTTCAATCTCTCCAGATGTAATGTGTAGACTTCTCCAGTAATAGTTTTTCCCTTCTCCAAGTAATTAATAAATGGAAATCCTTTTGCGTCCCAAAAAAACTGAAGCTATAATCTTTCAGCAGATGGAACGCATTTCACTTTTTTCAAACCTGGTTCGCTTCGTGCAATCCACTGTTGAGACTGCTGTTTTGCTTCCGGTACATAGTCTCCATGTTTCACTGTCACAAAACAAAAATTCGAGCCGGCTCTTCTTAAACATTTCCAAACAGCCGACTTATGTTCACATGCTATGTCGCTTTTGCTTCGCAGTGAACAGACGCTGCACTCATTTTGAGGAAAGTTTTTTCATGTGTAATTCATTATGCAAAATTATATGAACCCATTCAGTTCCCGTGGTCTCTGCTAACTCGTCTGTCATCTAAAACAATATAATTGACTTTATCAACGATTTCTGGCCTCACAGTTGATTTTGGAGCTCCAGGATGTGGAGCGTTTTCGGCGCTTGTTTTGCCGCTCTTGAACTCATTTACCCAAAGTAGAACGGTTTCGGAGGAATGGTATGTAACACCCAATGTTGGAAAACTCCTCTTATGAACCTCTTTTGTTGTTTTCCCTGCCACGAAATGCACTATCCCTCGAAACATTGTGCTAAACAATGAATTAACATAAGAATCACTTGTGACCGCAGAATATTCATACTTAGAAAGCAATCTTTATGATCATATATACAGATGTTACTCTTGCCCTCTATTAAAAAACGAACCAAGTCTCCTATCCCCCCCCCCGGTAATGACAACTTTTATCAGAACTTTTAAAAAAATAAATAAATGTTAAAGATGTTTATCAACAGTTTCAAGTTTAACTATTATTATACAAAATATATTTGAACACTTTTTGAAACGCTAAAAAGGATGTTGCTATATTGAAAGAAGCACAATAATGTAAAGAAATATTTATAAATTATAATGCATCGAATATAATATAACATAATTTAAAATGTATATTTTTAAAAGATATTATTGGGGAAATTCATTATAAAATAGCTAATATTGCATACAACAGAGTAGCTAAAGGTTCAACATTTAGAATAAAAGTGCGACAGAAATTAATATTTAATAACGTAGTGAAATTTTACAATATTTACACATCTTTAACATGCATGCTAATTTTTAGAATGACTTGTAACCATAGCATGTTGATACATAGAGGGCAAACACTTTATGACCATATATACAGATGCTTTGCTATTGTCCTATATAAACAAGGTTTAATAAGTTACTTATAAAACCATCCTCTTATCAGGAGAGTAATATAGCCTGATGATTCTTGATTGTTACGACCCAAAATTGATCTTAGCATTTATATCTAGAAATTATTTTTTCACACTAACCATATGTGTATAAATTAGCCGCTTTACAGTTTTGATGGCTCGTAGAAGCCTAAGTTAAAATTACTCGTAGCATTTAGAGTCACCTCTCGTAGTAGAGAAACTTTAAGAGTGAATATGTATGTAGAATCAGATGAGAGAGATTCTGGTTCTGAGTTTGGAGATGAACACGGTAGCTCAATTTGTCAGAGCATCAGCACGGAAGATCCGTGGTTTGAATCCCGCTTTGAGCCCAATTTTCTAAGTCTGAATCTTCCCTTCGAATCTTAACAGTGTTATGTTTTAGTATTTAGCTTCATTTTACAAGCAGATACATTTATATCTTCAATATAAGTGAGACAACGGTTAACTCGAAAAGCGCAATAAATAGCAATATGAGGTGTCACGAACTGCGATTAGTGTATAACTGCATTAGCCGATGTTCAGTCAGCCGGTCAACCAGTCACTTGCTCATAGCACGGATAGGATTAGCTTTGCTCGCCCTGTACTTTCAAGGCTTCCTTCATTTACATTAGCAGGCAAGTAGAGAGTAATGATGGGGGTACTCACCCTCTTCGTCGCTGCCGATCATGGAGTATCGATCGAAGCCGGAGAGGTTGCGGTGTGTGCCGAGGCCAAAGTCGTCTTTGGTCCATTGCAGGACGCCGGTCTTGTTGATGACGCGGCAGGGTAAGGTAACACGGCTGCCTACGATGGCGGTCTGGTCTTGCGGCTCCATGGCGAAGCGCTGTTCTAGCCCTGAGACCACCACAGCCAGCATCGCCACCACCAGCACCAACTCCATCCTTAATCTGCAACAATAGCAAAACCACACGTCTTAAGCCTGCGGCAGCAAGTACAGTCACTCATAATATATACTAAGCTGAGATACATTTTCTACACTACAGCGTACATCATAGCCTACAAAGTATTTTCTTTCACGTGTTGAATTAATATAAACATTTATCATATTTCAAGAAGAATATAAACACATACTAAGATTAACAACAGCTCCCAAATCTTTGAGACGGCTCTTTCTCAATATAAAATTGAGATGAAAAAATTCAATCCATTTCTTTATAATAATACAATTGAAATACGCCCCAACAACAAAATGGAACAGAAAGGAAACAGATAAAACCTTTCTTAACCATTAATAATCATTACTATGTTAAATAAAGAATTATTTTTATTCAGTTTATTATCACATCACATTTTTCTCAAAGTTTCGACTTATATTGTATATTTAGGAAGATGTTCATATATTTAAATAAAACAAAATATGTTACTATCTAAAAACAATTACAATACACTAAGCAAATATATACAATCAACAATAAAAAATCGAAAATTCCAACAACTTTCACTGACTTTGAAATTTAATTTAAATTTTATTGTAGTAAAAACATGTGACGCAAACGTTTTCTGAAGGTTATTACAGAGCGTTCTGATATATAAATATAATTCTAACACACATATTATATTAATATTTCATATTTGCTATCTTCACAATGCTTTTGTCGAATATAAAACATATGTATCGTTATAAATACAATTTATATGCTGAAGTAATTTGTCCTTTTATTTTCAAACAACAGAGAGAAAATTAAACGCTATAGCACTAATTAAATTTTGGGTTTCAGCTAAACCCCCACTCCTAATGACCCGATTTCCCTGATTTTCAGAAACTATTTTCTTATTTTATTTAAATGGTATATATGGAGTTTTATTGCGAAAAATATTATAAATTTTGGGTATCAAATAAGCCAATCCCAATAATCTAATTTGCTGATTTTCAGAAACTAATTTTCTTATTTTATTTCAATGGCATATACCGAGTTACTTTAAATTTTTTTTTAAAATTGCGGCCTCTAGAACGTTTTTAAATTTCAAAGTATACCCCCCTTCCAATTGGCGCAATTTCCCTGATTTTCATAAACTATTTTTATTAACTTATTTTAATGGAACATACTGAATGTCGTTGAAAAAAAAAAAAACAACAAACAAAACTAGCAACCGCTAGGGCGATTTTAAATTTTTATTTTAAACTTTTCGCTTTAGGTCAACCCCCATCCCCAATGATCCAATTTTCCTGGTTTAACGAACTCGAGGAATCGTTTGTTAATTGATGATTATATGCAGTCTCCCTGAGAAGAAACAAAAATTACGACCACTAGAGCGTTAACAGACAGACAGACATACACACACACACACATATATATGTACATACAATTTTTTTCATTTTTGGAATTCGCTAAAAAGCTGTAACCATTCTCAATTTCTGAAATTTGTAATTTGTAATCATTTGTAATCAATTTCATGAGCTATTTTGTTTAATATAAAACAAACAACTGATGCTAAAACAATTGATAGATATCTCGCAATATTAGGAAAAAATTAGAGTTGCTACATTGTTTCTAAAACTGAATTCATATTAGCCCACCAATGCAGTGGTGTGCAAACGTGCTTTTAGACTGACATTTTGTAGATTAATTTAAAGCTAAATGTGAAAACAATATTCATTGGTTATTGGTTACTAACCAAGTTTATTTCCATTATTAAAGAGGCGTGAAGCCATTCAAATAAACATTTTAAAGCAATTTAGCTTTGGTATTAATTTCGAGTTCCAAATTGCAATTACTTTAATAACCCATAAATTCCATATTTTACGTCGTAACCCACGGCTCTCCATCTCAAATTACTTGTACAAGATCCTCTGTATACTGTGAAAATATTTTGATGTTGTTCCTTAACATTCTGTACATAGCAGAGAAAACAGTGTATAACATACAGCGCATGCTCCATGTATACACCTACTTTATAATGTAAACAAAAATCATAGCAAAAATGCAATATTCCGCATCGATGTATGCTTTTATAGTTTGTATAAAAATATCATACATAGTTTGAATGCTTTATTAATAACTGAAAATGTGGTGACAGAGAAATAGGCTTCTAAAATCATTTTATATATAATATCAAATTCCTTAATCAAACATGTTGTTAAATCGTCTATTTTGCATAATATATTTGAATGGTAAGGACGTACTTATTTCTAATCTCTTGCAATTCTTCATTATCACCGACTCATTGTTACAACAGCTAATATTAGTAACTTATTAGGATTTTTGGATCGAACATTTCACTTTTTGTTATTTTGATATAATGGCCAAGCCGTACTTTGGCTTCCTTTATACTGAACTTTTACTTTTATTTGTTTATAATGCAAATGTTGGTATGATTTAAACCTTATATTAAAAATAGCCACCTTTTCATTATAATATTTCCTGGCAACAAGTATGCGAACTATTTGGTTAAAAAAAAAAAAAATTGAATAGAGAAATCGTAAGAAAATACAATGTTGTAACTGTATCTACTGTATCTACTTTTGTCGTGAGTGAAACAAGATGCAACATTCTATCACTAAAAGAATGCAAATAAATATTTATAAATGAAAAACTTTCCTTGATTCAGTTATTGCAATTCATTCTTGATTTATACTATAATCTTCGAATAGTTACTTAGGTATAGCGTTTCCATCAATTTATTATGCAAAATTAAAAATCGGTCTCAAAAGACATATTTCACATGTTATGTCAAATGAATGGTTAATGCAAGGAGTAGAGTTTCTGAGAAAAGTAAACCTGGGCATCAGAAGTGTTAATTTTCAAATTTATTCTCATTATGAAATATTTCTAAAATTGAACAGTATAAGCCAATAATATTTGAACGAAATTCTAATTCAGAAATGCTACTTGGAATGTAATAAACTGTTAGCTGTTAAATAGATGTCATTTATTTGCAGAAGCTTATTATTTCCGGTGAAGTCAAGCACGAAAAATTAGAATAACCTCTATTTAAAGAGAGAGAGAGAAAAAAAAAACATTGGAAATGAAAACGGTATGAAGAAATCGAACCTCTAAACCTAACCCCGTAACTACTACAGGCTGCCATGAGTGACAAGATGCGATCGATAAATAATTGGTATATTGTCAGATAAACTAGGACAGTTGGAAGTAAAGAAAAAGTATTAGCGTTATTCTTGTTAAATATATGCTAAATTAAACCTACAACTATAGCTTTCGAGAAACAGACTTCAGTATTTACACAATTAAAACGCCACTGAGATACAGGAATAGTTTTGAATACATTTATTTCTAGCCCACAGTTTCTACTAAGCATAATTCATGCTTTATGCCCATTACATGCCTTGGGAAATCTATCACTGAATGACAATGTACACGAAAATACAGGAAGAAATAGACGCGAAGCTTCACATGACAGAAATCGAAATCGCGTTCGTAATTACCAAAGCACTTATCCAAACATACTAAAGATAGACTGCTGGCAACAATATGAAGAAACGAACCAACGTTTGAAGTTACTCGAGGACAGAAATGCTCTGCACAGTTGTGACGCATTCAAAAATACTTCTGTAAACAGCCGAGCTGGCCAAGACCGTCTGCATGAGGTTAGTCACCGAGACATTCACGGCCATCTCTATTTTTAGCACGGAAACAGCTGAGAACAAGTTGGCAAAGTTGCCAACTACTGTCACCCAAACGCTCTAGCATTTGCTGATAAACGCTTTGTAGCTCACCAGCAAGCAGATCATCACAGCTGTGATAGGATTAGCAATTCTGACGTGCATTTCTATCCACAGCTGCTGTCATTTGGAAAAAACGCTCGCTTGCACAGAATTTAACACTTGAAGTCTTGTGACAGCTTTTTATCGCTACGATATTTGCATGTTACAGGCGATGAAGAGTCCGATGCTTTTTGTATGCGGCAGGCAGTACCCAAAATGGATCAGGGGTTTGAGTTTTAGCTGAACTATTTAAGCAATTTCCATTTATATTTTCTCTACTAGTGAGCATATTTGACTACGGTATTTTCTGATATTCATTTACATTTTAACTTTCAAGTTTATTAACATTCTGAAGTTGCATAACTTGTTTGTGACATCATGTTAGTGCAGTTATTCCAGAAATCTGCCCATTATTTTTGCATAAAGTCGCGCATTTATGTAGGTTATGAAAAAGAATCCAATTTCTTAAGCGTTTTAGTATTTTCGCAAACATTCAGTGCTTCTAATACTCTGGAAGAATTGCTCTTAGTTTAAATGCTAAAAAGCGCATCACTATTTTTTTTCGTTCCTGTCCATTTCAAGCTTAAGCAATGCTGTGTGCCTTTATCACATCACATTTTACATCTTTGTGGCTGTAATGTGTCCTGATATTAGTTTTCTAATTAAAACAACAGATTTAAATACTTTTGATGATTCTTCAGGCATAATGTTGACATGAATAATGTAGACAAACAACTTACATTTTAATATGTGTCTGTAAAACTTTATTCATACATTTTCAGCACTAACCATTAATCTCTGTATTATTATAATTGATTTTTCTTGGCATCTGTCTCAAACCTTTTCTCCTGAAGTGATACATTTCGGGACCTTTGTTACTCATAACAATGCAATTATATAGTTTCTGTAAATCTAATTTAAAGCTGTCTTTTGTCTTCACATGTGTATCTGCTAGTGTTTTACATGAAATAACAATATGAAATGGAATAAGGAAAGTGGGAAGCGACCTTAGAACAAGTTAGCCTATACATAATTTTATAATGTCATTACGTGCCGTAAAGTTTACGGCACCACAAGACTCATCCGCCAACTTTCCGACATTTCTTCTGAAACGAGAGGGGGAAATTCATTTTATAAGAGCGAATGGTGCTTTCCCAGACTTGGATATCGAATTGCCAGGGGGAAGTTAAATCTACAGGTTTAGGGCTTCATTCAGGAGCTAAGCGAGGTTATGTTATTCCCAGTCATTAAGATTAAATGAACATTAGAAAATAATTTTGAAAAATGAGAAAATTGGAGATTGCTGATGGAATAAAATCGTGAAAACGGAAAACGAGGGGGGAAAAGCCGACTTTGCCGATTATCATTGGCACTAGGCAACAAAACATTCGTTTTGTTTTTTATATTTTTACTTTCTTAACATTTTATCGTTTTATTCACAATTTTAGCTTCTTTATTATCTTGCTACGCAGTTCTTAATAAAAGTATTAGGATTAATGTTTCTTTTAATGGGCATTTTAATTGTTTTACTTTACAAATACATACTTTCCATATTATTGCATGGAATTTTATATAAATATACGAGGCCTGGTAAATTATATATCCAGTTAATGACTAATAAAGTAAAATATCTTAAACTATTATAATGCAACGGAGACTTAGACCCCTTCAAGATGAATTCCCCTTAAGACTTCGTTCCCTTAAAAACGCTGTATACATTTTTATAAACAGTATGTAAAGTCTTTTAGAGAACCACGGGGCGTGGCTGAGTGGCAACGCTTGTGACTCGCATTCGGGAAGTCCCGTGTTTAAAATCCCTTGGGGCCGGCCATCCTGACATAGATTTTTTTTCGTGGTGTTTCCTGGTCGCTTACAAGAGTTCTGTGTTGGATCTTTCATTTGAATGAATTTTTCGTTCTCCCATTTCATATTGTTTCATTCCGTTGGTTCTATAACAGGATAGAAAGTGTCAAGGCTAGGTGGGCTGATGCAGTGTGCGGTGTGCAAGTAACTTGTGTTTTGGATGGATTTCTGCCAGGGAGGAAGCGCTTCTGAGGAACTCAAACGCCTTGGAGGGGGAGGGGGCCTCCGTCTGCATCGGGATGTTCCATTTGAAACACTGTCAGATATTCAATCTATATTCATCCCTCGCGTACCTGGATCCTAACAGCCCGGTGTCTTCCCCACCTCATCCGTTCCTCCCGCAGGTGCTTAGGGTAAACGGCCAGCCCTTGAGCACCGCTGAAGTACTGAAATATTTTCCGTCCCTATCGATTTATCCAATTCAGTTTCGGGATCACCATCAGCTGCGTCGTGGTGTTTTATTTAATCCCGATTTAAGCTGATTTTTTTAAAATAAAAATGCTTAGCTAGCTGCTGCATTACTACTTTATTATTATATTATAAATAAATGTAACCGAGTTATTAACTAGCATATAACAGAGACGACAAGGCAAAGAAAATATGTTGACAGAATGAAAGATAAAAACCTTAGAGAGAGAGAGAGAGAGAGAGAGAGAGAGAGAGAGAGAGAGAGCTCTCACATACACATGGAACGTTATTAAATTTTGAGAACAAATGAAAAAGCTAAAACAAGGGAGAAAAAAGTTCATATAAACATACTCTTTTTAAGATTACCTTGAGAATTACGCTGATTTTTATGTTTCGTGCTACTTTTCCGATCATGATCCCGACTACGTTGATCATATTTTAGAAAATTATGGTAAATGTCTACTGTAGATTCTGGTACTACAGAATTTTAGACCTATCAATACTTAGTGTTGTTCATTATATGTGATACATGTATGATAGAATACTAGCACAATTCTGTGTTCTTGGCAGAATAAAGTTATATTAGCGATGCCAAAATAAATGAATAGATAGGAAAGAACAGCGATCTGGCCTACTGTTTCCCCTGAACTCAATCTATTGGATTTCTACTAATAGGGATACCTGAAGGTCATTATGAATTTACGGTCAATTGAGTATTTGAACACCTAATCAGCGAAGGCCAGTGGATAAGGGAAAAAGTTGAAACGATAAAAAATTAGGCGTTTAATAGTTTACCTTTAGATCTAGGTGAATATTTTGAGACTACTTCTGTGGTGTGGTATTTGTAAACAATAACAGTGTAAAAGAAACGTGGATTAAATAGTCCCATATTTTTTATTTTTTTGTTTTAGCTCTTTTATCTAAGCTTCAAAATTTTTCAATAGTGCGGGGCAAACTTTTAACGGCTTTGATCCATCCCACCGAATGTCTAGTGTTATCGCTTCCGTGTAAACAGCTACACACTACCACGGCATTTGATGATTCTCCGATATTGTTTTTCTGAACGAACTCTGATACACCATATTTCTCAAACGTATCATATCAATGTAATATAAATGAACAGCTGGACATAGCGGTATTCTTACTTCCAGGGGAAAAAAGAGGCTTATTCCGCACTATACCATACCAATTAAATACTATGTGATACACCGGTTTTCTAGAATATGTCCTTACCGCTCGCAAGGGAATTTACCTCTAGGCCACTGACGACCATCTGCCTTCCTTGAACTTCTGAGCAGTCACTAGTCTACATTATTTCGCAAAGATGACATAGCGAAACGTTTGTAAATGTTATTAAATTACGAATCAGTTCGTCAAGTTCTTGAGGAATTTATTCCGAAGTTCCCTGGGTAATTGCATTCTTCCAGAAGTGCTATTCATGATTTTGTGAATAAATACAAAACAAAGGATACACAATTGAGGACATACAGTTTTAACAGAAGATAAATTAAGCTACATTGGTACAAAGCTTATAGGTTCATTAACAAAATCACTGCCGAATTTAGCACAAGCTTGGGTTTCAGTATCTTCTGCATATACCACAACAAAACACAATCTTATGAGCGTGCGTATGTTCATTGTCTACGAAAAGTGATCCCGTAGTATGTGTACTTTATTGCAAGTGGTTTCTTTCATCATCGACCTGACAGCTGCTGTTCTTTTAGGATAAGGAATAGTTCCACAAAATATGTTGGAAGTCCTGTATATTATATATGGGTTGGCAAACGAAACTAAGAATTTTGTAAGCGTCGTTGCTTCACTGCACGAGGTTTATATTTGCTCCCTAAGATATTTATTTCCATTAAAGAATATGTATGAAAATGAGTGAGTGTTTGCCTGCGATACTGGGCTCCGTGACGCCCTTGAAGATGCTTCCATGACAACATGGTGCTTATTTGCTCAGGTTTTTCATAATCTAGTGACATGCTGGGACACTTGCTTGAACAGACATGGCGACAGTATACAGCTGATGTGCAACTTATTGCTTCCTGTTTGTTTCAACCAGTAAATCATTAGAGAGTTTCACTCACATTTGAGCAACCATAATACGCTACCACCATACCTACAAATCAAATAAACTACTCAACCCCATATTTACATATTTTGTTTTTAAAACACTTGCTGTCTTAAACTGTTAGTGAAAGAAAAAAAAATATTAATTTTAAAAACATTACTTAGTAATATTAACAAAATTGACTGCATTTGTCTTATTAATACTAAGAAGTATTACATGTATCTTGCGAACGATCATATTAAATAGAACAAATGTTAATATTAATTCCTTTCCGCAGTCAAGTGGAAACAGCGCGCTTGCCTGAAAAGGGATTTTAAGCAATACAAAAAGAGCTGTAATTTAGCAAGGACAGTTAGCGGTGATATCAGAGCCGGAATCCAATTTCCAGCTATCAGACTAAGCAAGATAGGAATCTTCGGAAGATGTTCGCCTGGGTCCCATCGCACTTAGCACATCGGGAGAATGGCAGAAAGTAATTGAAGAATTACTAGGCGGGGCCTCGTGTCTGCACTTTACCTGATGGGAAGGCAGTGGGCGGTAAATTGCACCTTCATTTCCGAATTGTTTTCCCTAGCATCGTGGCAAACGTGAAAGAGAAGGGAAGTATTTATTCTGAATTTTTGCGGTGCAGAGAGCGAATACTCCGCATATGCAAACCGCACGAACTATGCGTCTCTTAGGGACTTCTTATCCGCATATGATAACATTCATATGCTCTTGCAGAAATGAGATAGGCTTCGGTGGATTTCTGCACATGTCAATCGACTCTTTTTAATCTACAATCGCTTACATATATAGTGATGCTTAAAGCTTTGATCATTCCTACATGTAAGATATAGGGTATACAAAAAGTTTCACTGCATTTTTGAGATTTAACTGTCATGCAACGTCCATATTGCACATTGCAGGAGTTTGCCGAACTGCTATGTTGCCTTGAGTCTCGTGTCACTCAAGTCAATGTGGAATGTACAGTGAAAGAAACAACTAGTATTTAATCCTCGAGGAAAGTCTGCTAAGAATACTAGGTCTGTATTGATACTGCTCTTTCTGTCAGAAGATTATTTGAAGAGAAATTCCCAAGTGATTGAGTTCCATATCCATAAATTACTAAGGTATTCGAAAAGCAGCAGTAATGTGTATTTATTGCTCATTCTTTACAAACATATTTTTACAACATCGATCACATGGGTCTTTTGACAGTATATGCTATTCACTACACTGACACGTGGCAAAAAGAAAGTTCACTTAAAATCAAGTAAATTTACAGTTATTATCACCTGAGCACAAACATTAAGACTCAAAGAGTCTTCTACTCCGACAAAGCGCTTCTAATTCCACGCACTTTGCATAAAAAAGAACCAAACTTTGGCCAGTTTCTTCCTGAGCAACTAGCCAACATACTAACCTGTTCCTAATCGACTTAGCAAACTTAGCTCCAAGCGTAGACAATCTTCACTGTTCGGCAATGGGTAGTTTATTAGAATGCGCTAAAAGTAATGGCAACAATGCCGTAAATCAGTGCTCCTAGTGCAATCATGGAAGCTTGTATTATACTATAGAACAGCTATTGTTTTATAAATTTGCAACATTGAAAGTCTCAAAACAAACGTATTTTGTTTCTGACTAATAGTAGGTTAAACCGACTTAAAACTGTTAAGTAGATATAAACAAAAGTATTTCATAAAAACCCAAGTTTTAAGAGGATAAAATGCAAGTCCATTACTTTGAGGCACTACAAGAAGCTTATGGGAGAGGAATGCAGCCGTACCAAAACGTTTGCAAGATGTTGCAAGCATTTGTCAAGGAAGGCAGAACTGTCAACACTAACCACTTGTTGGTAGACCCATCGTCGCATCAGATGCTTTCCATGTGGAGGCTATAAGGGCTTAAACAGGTTCTGGACATGAGTGGAAATTTTCATGAAACTTGGTCCTGCAGAATCGTCTGTTCTTAAATTTTTAGTAAAGAAGCTGAAAATGCGAAAGTTTGTGTCGGCTGGATCTAGCAAAGTCTAACTGAAATTTGAAAGTGACAGGGAATGAAGACAGCAAGACTGCACTGCATCTGCATCGATGAAGCCTTTCTCCATTAACTCTTACTATTATGAATTGTTTTCTAAGATCAAAGAACATCTGAGAAGCATTCAATCAAAAATTGGCACTCCAATAGTTTTAGATCGACCATTGAGAGAGATATCCAGAAATAAAGCTGTAGATGTAGGGTACCGTCTTATAAGGATTTAGTAACGCATTTTTGGCACATCAGGGGACTACATTTGACGTATGTTTTGCCAAAATTAATAATCTAAATCAATTTAAAGTAAAGTAGGCATTACTTTTTGAATGCCCCACTAAATAGTATACATTACTTTTTGAATGCCCCACTAAATTGTATCCGCACACATTTGACCAACTAAAAGATACCATTCGTCAAGACATTAGTTAAATTTCTCAAAGAGAATTAAGAACGGTAATGGGTACTATCATAACTTACGTGGTATGGCCGAGTACATTACATTTAAAATCCACTAGAATTTATTAGATTTTCGTTTCCCGTCCCAAACCCAGTGTGACCAGATAATTGAATAACCCAATATATACAATTAAGTGATTAACCGATTTCGGTTAATCCGATAATCTTCATACTCATTAATTTAATTGTGAAAATGCCGCTAAAACTCCACCAGTGCGTTTCAATATTATGGGTCTAATAAGGGACTTTGTTCCAGGCTACAGCTTAATGGTAAAATCGAAAGCATGTGCAGTTACCACTTCTTTTAATATTTTGTCCATTCACAATATAGTACATTGAAGATTTTACGCTACTTTTTCACTTTGTGCGGAATTTCGCATACGATGTCTCTATCAATTACTGGAAAACACAAAATTATGGATATACCTACAAAAAGAGAGTGAAACTTATCAAAAGTTGGTAAATGTGAAATGGTGGTTAATTTAGACATGTTGCACAGTAGTGTACATCATTAAATTAGCAGAAACCCACATGCAATTTTTGGAGTAAGAAAATGTCACTTCATTCTCGAAAATTGTTTTACTTCTTAGAATTAAAATGGATACCAGAAAGAAAAAAAAAACTGACCGATTTCTTCAATATATTTTTCAATAAGCCACTTGTTTTCTTTGCTTCATTAGGACGGAAAATATATGAAATATTCGTTGGTTCCTAATGTATAAAGACCACTAGAGGGCGATTGCATAAACTAGGATCTACTGGCAAATAGTTTTGAACTAGTCAATATATTCCATTGAGAGAGATCAGGAAGAAAGCTGAAGAAAATTGACACAGCAACATGTTCATTTAGCTCATGGAAAACAACTCAAGTATGTAGATTAACATTTTTGGTCAAATTTTATTAAATATTTAAAAATAATGTCATAATATTGCTAAATTATTGAAATTGATTATTATCGGAATATTTTGCCATGGTAGTTTGTTTAAATTAATTTAAAAACCACAGTTTTCGCCGACGCTGCCACCGGCATCATCAGTGGACTGATACAGAACCGTTAGAAGTGGGAGGTGGTAGGAGTGTTGGGAGAGTTGTGGCGCAGACGTTGTTTGTTGATTTGCTTATTTGAAAATATCTGTCTTTGTTTATATTATCTGCATGTTGCTCTATTCTAGGTTAAAATATTCCATTGTTGCTGCAATTACTTCTAATTTTTTAAAATTTTATTTTTATTTTATTCCATGCCAATTTTGAATGGCTTGTTCTGGCTGATTATGGCGTAAGTGTCGCTAACGTTCTACGAGCCGAGCTTCAATGAATCTTCCTATCATACCACTTTTCCACATTCGTAAAGTACTTTATAAAGAATGTTTTAACATTACAACATTTTCAAAGCAAAGGTAGGAATGATAAATAGCGGAGCATTTTAGGAATGCAAACTCTGTAATATTAAAAAAGTAGGTCAAAAACTTATGACTACACTAGGGTTGTAACCGTGCAACCCTGTCTAAATAATGCACGACTGTACGTGCGTACGTTTCCACTTCGCTGCTAGCTTTAGATCTTTGGAACTATCGGCCGCTGTGCAGCTTCTCTTGACAGGAGAATCTACAGTACACATGTGCCCAATTTGCTGGCGACAAGCATATCTATTCATGTGTCTACATATCCATTGTCTTGCAGTAAGGCTTGACATATGCGGCGATGTGTAGCGCTGCTGTTGTGGAGGAGAGAGCAGATCTGGTATATGAGATTCAAAATCACAGAGGAAACAGTGTTTGAGTAAGTTTACGAAACGGCACATTTCTCCTTGTGGTCTTAATGGTTCTCTTCCACAAAGACGTGGCTTAGAGTTGGTGCTAGTTTTACATTCTGCCATTCCCTTAAAATGAGCCTGTTTTCGTATTAAATTTCTATTCATATATCTGTAAATATCGTTCTTCCCATTTTAATGTTTATTTATTATTATTATTGTTTTATTTGTATTATTATTTGCTCCCTTTTCTAATCGTGTATCATCTTAAGCATATACGCTCATACATAAAATGCATTTGTAATGTGTATATAGAATTTTATAAAAATATACACCTACTACTACTATGTGTTATTTTCTACTGTTGGAAACTACAAGTGTCTTTGAAAAAAAGCATTCGCTATTATTTTCGTTTTTAATATCACATGTTATCTAAGTCCTTTAACCTTTATTATTATATAAAATAAATCGCAAACTATAAATAAAAAAAGAAATATGGCCGAACCAGGTATACGTAAGAATAAATAACCAGTTTACAACATGAACATTTGTGATACAGCTCAAAGTGCAAGAACTTTAATTTATAGCGCCCTGATACTGTTTCATTGTATGGGGTCATCCAATTATCTGATGACCGACGCGGCAGCAGAGACTACATCGGCCAACAAGCCATCGCTCACGACCAGGCGGACAGTCCGGGTAACACAAGAGTGTAAGTGGAAACAATAGAGAGAAGTTCAATAAATTCTGATATACTTATATACTTCTTTATACTTATATAAATTCTGATACACTTCAATATATCCTTACGTATTCACGTAAGGATATATTGAAAATATTTCATTTTCAACTTATATCTGGTATTTATGTATAAAATTACTTTTTATCCTTCTTTATTCTCTTTGAGAAATAAAATTGATATTTTGACGGATGTCGTCCTTTAGTTGAACTACTAATTTATGAATCGAAATTAGATTTGGAATTCGATAATCTGAAAATCCTCTTCAGACATTTTCCTGACAGCATGGGCGGACACTGCACGGACATACGAATTATAAATAAACACACTAAACAGAATGATTAGGTAGAGTATTTGTCATTTAGTATTCCTATGAGATTGTACTTTAGAATTAGATACGTGTTGTGTCTTACATTATTCGAGGCTAACGTAACAATTCGCCATAACATCCCTCCCGTTCAGACGCATGTAAACCGGCAGGCCTTGATGGGATGTAGTCCACCTACGCCGCGTCTGTTATCAAATAATTGCATGATTCGATATTTACTACAATTACACATGAAAACAGAAATATTAAGTTCCCAAGCCTTCGGGATAACGTGATAGCAAACAAACTTGGATATCTCAAACATATGTTAAACCCTTGTCTTAGCAATTTTCACATCGCAGACTAAGCAAGACAAAAAACTGCATCAAGGAGTTTCCTATGGCGTTGCTCGGCTACCTTCTATTTCCATGGTCGAAGGTGATCGATGCAGTTTTACATTTTTTGCTCACAGCACTTGGAAACTCACCTAGCTTGACAGGAAAACCAGAGGTCTACTATTGTACCCTTTATTACTTTTTATTATTAGACTATTTTGCCAGTTTCTAAAATTGTGGCTTCATTACATGATAGTCTTTTAGTGACATGCTGCTGTTAATTAAAATATTTTATTATAGCAAAATTTATCTCAATCTTCTCGTGGAAAAGATATTGTGTCACAGAAACTGTATATTTACAGTCTTAATAGATGTCGCTAGTCGTTTAAATTCGGCTTTATCAAAAATCCCCTATTTTTTCTTTTAATAAAATGTAAATTCTCTCATTGATATAAACCTAAAGTACTGAGTTTTATACATAAATTTGGTTAACAATCAGATGCAATACTATTTTATTTATAGCCACAAATGAGTACATGACAACAATTGGTTGTCTTTGTTTAGAAACTTCTCTGGAAACATCGAGATAGACAATAATGATATGAAAAAATTCAAACAAGACAGTGTAAAGAGAATAAGATGACCAGCAATGCATAGGTTCGACTCGTACTTCGGTGTAGCCAGCCAGATGCATGTGTTTTTTATGAAATACTTTCATCAACTCATTTGTTGTGGTTCAAACGTATCATCTTGAAAATCTAAGTAAATAGTAAGGCATCATAAAGGTCAATTAAGTGAAATAACTAAACGTCAGGGCTGAAATAAATGTAAATAATGTTAAGTGAAACAAATTAAGTTCTAACTAGTGAGCAGTGAGTCCGGTAGAGTTTGACAAGAAAACGCATTTTTTATTTAGTTTATTTACTACGCTCTTTAACATCTCAGGTCATCAGCGTCCCATTCAATTCAGAGCGTGAAACGGCCGACAAATTTTCTCAGAAGCCTCTTTTTTCAAGATTGAGGTTGTTTTTCGTGCCATAAATGTACGACACGTGACCCATGGCTTTACTTCCCTTCCGAAGGAAGCCATAATTGGGATTTTTACGCCCGAAAAAATCCATCAATCCTGGTGGGGTTTGAACCCGCGATCTTGGGTTTAGGAGGCAAGTATGGTACCTACTACACCACCAGGACCGACTTGACAAGAAATAAATATCTCACAACCGAAGTTTCCAGAATTCATCTTACACGTTTAAACTTTTTAATAAACCACGCCTTATTCTAAACAACAATAATTATTAAATTATTATTATTATTATTATTATTATTATTATTATTATTATTAGACTTTTACTGAAACATAAGGAAAGTATATGCAATTAAAATATATAAAACTCGGAACTACTCGTAAAACGTGCACATATATAGAGGAATTAGCCTGGGTTCAATATGACAACGAGGCAATGAAAATAATAAAATGTATGGAAGAAGGTTAAACCATGGTTAGAGGATATCAGCAGGCAGGAAATCGAGGCAGAATGTAATACGAAAGCTCCTTGAGCCTATCGAATTAAATCGAATTAACCTGGGATAAAGAGGTACATATGCTCGTTCTAGGGAGAAAGCCGAGATCAGGAATGACCTGGTTTAGACTGGGAGGTTGGAAGGCTAAAAAAATAAAGGGTAATAGTTCAGGTAGGATAATCGGCCCATTTTGTGGAGGGGAGGAGGCATGGATACATATTCTGGCAGGATGTACCCACTGAAAACACCTGATGTTTCTAGAAAAACATTTAAGGCAAATAGAGGTCGATTGGTATACTGGGATCTGTTTGCGAACCTCACAGTAATTTATTTGCTGGTTAGAAGCAATACCTAATGTAATTATAAATAATATGTAATATGTTTCAATTTATAATCGGCAAATACGGTTTTTCATATTTTTAAAATTAAAAAAGTTTATTATTATTATTATTATTATTATTATTATTATACTGTCTTATTTTTTAGTTTTATTTGTTCCTCTTTCAAATGGTTATCATACATACGACCCATGCATAAAATATATGTGTAAGGTGTATATAAAACTTTATAGAATATACTCCTACTACTTGTTACATAGATAAAAACTTATAACAGAAAAACTGCCAATAATATATTAAAAAATAAAATCTCTATAAATATGGTATATAATCCCCGAAAAATATACAAACACATATATTAGGAATACTAGCATATAATTACTCATAGAGAGTATTTGCTTCTATGATAAAGCTATGTTCAAGAAATTGCTAAGGCAGGAAAGCATTTTAACGTAATTTTTGAGCTATAAGATAAAATGCCAAGAACTTACATTACTTCATTTATAGATAATAAATATTAGTTATTTTAAGAATTATGCTCTTAAATTTGTTAAATGCACATTTAAATGCGCTTATTTACGTTTAGGTTATACGCTCTTATATTTAATTTACGAGCATACTACCGTGCTAAAATGTGCACGCAAAGTTAATTTAGTACCTTGCCTCAAAAAGTCTCCTGGGGCAAAATGGGGTGGAGTGGAATAGCATCACAGAAAAATAAAATAAAGAGGAACATACGGAAGTCAGAAAGAAAGAAAAAAGTGGCAACAAGGAAGTTCAGTGAGAAGCCAACCAAACAGAAGCTTGTAGACGACCTCTCAGAATCTTGTACATTTTTGGAATATGAAGACATAGTAGTTCTTGTCTGTGAAGATATTAATGTGTAAGTAAGTTACAATGAGTAATTATTTGTGAATAGCTACAGAGTACTTACAGTGAATCGCTAGCAATGCCCATCCTAGGAATTTGCGTATATGCTGGGTGAATATTCCAATAAGAAAATCCTTTAGGGTTCACACCCACTGCTATTATTGTGTTATGCATTTCAACGATGCCAATTAGCAGTATTCTTTGTATCTATGCTCTTTGACATTTCTCATACAAGTGAGTTAACCCGCGCTCTTTATAAAAATATTGTATAATAATTGTATGTGCTGAAGAATAAAATATTAAAAAAAATCAGAATAGCTCTGGAACTTCAAACCACAAATACACAATTAAAACAAGAGAATGTTGTTGAATATCAAGACATTCAGTTGTTTCATTTCGCTTGCTATGACGTGGTTTATTTCAAATCCAACTACCGGCTATTCTTGCTTGGCTTAATTTTTGCTCTTTTCGCTATTAAATTATAAATTTAACTGATATTATTCAGTAGCATTATGAAAAGAAAATTCACTCTCACAAACTTTAGAGCTCTAAACATTTGACAATTTTACACGGTCAAAGGAAATATATTGCCAGCTTATGCATATAAATCCAAACCTTTCTAATCTTTATCTTTTGAAATATTTAAAGATATATTTTGTTTAGTATACAAAAACCAACAAACACGAATACTGTAACAGTTCCTACGGCCAATCCACACTGAAAAAAAAATATATATATATATTTCTAAGTCTAATCATCATATTTTGTGCATTGTAATTGGTAATATATATATATGCGCGTGTGTGTGTCATAAGGTTTAATTTCAATGTATGAAGTGTATAGCATTAGAAAGAAAAGTTCTCTGGAGTAGCTGCTTACGGGAGCCCGGAACGCTGAGGAGGCCATAAATCGCTATACAATGGGAATAGTAAATCCAAGGGGACAAGTGTTGAGCAACTTTTTAAAAGACCTGCCATTGGCGAGGGTTAAGAGAGATAAGGACTTTTAAATACTCTAAGCGGTTATACAGTTAACTTAAGCCAACCGATGTAAATAAATGTTTTAAACTTTCAAATAGTAGCGGGTGGCATGCCTCGGCAAGTGAATTTGAACCAGCCAAGCAGATGTATATTTTGAATTTTTAAAGCAAGGCGTGAGGCCGGTTTTTTGCTGGAAATGTTTCCTTGAACTTTTGGGCGTCCACAGAGAGTCAACATTTGCAGGTTTCGCCTTCCTTCGGGTTCTACAGTCATTAAAGATCTTCGCGTTTCCTTTTAAATTATACTGTTTCCCAGCATATATTTTTTTTTATAAAAAAGTGTTTTTTCTCAAAACTATATTTTCATTGATTCAAAATGCTCTACTGTAACAGTTTATAATTATAAATTTACAATTTCCCAGAATGTTCAGAAGTGCCCATTGTAATATTCTAGAGAACAAAAACATGCTAACAACAATAATAATTTCAAAAATTAAATTTTCTTACAGATTTAAAAATTATAACAGTTCACTCATCAAATTTATTTAAAATATCTTTCTATACAATTTTTGTATGTGATTCAAAGCTCTAGTTGCAAAAATACCAACCAATTTTTTCAACTCATGAACCTCGTGGAACATTTTGATATTTCATTTTATTTACGTAATAAATTTATGAAATAATTTATATCTCGTAAAGTTCTTATCCAATTTGAATGAAATTTAGTATAAATATTAACTTACAAGCAGTGAAATCACAGGAAAAGATTCAGAAAGATCCATGCAAAAATATGAAATTTTCAAAATTCACTCCCAGTGCCTCTTAAAGTAGATTTGTCCAGAGTCTTCTAGAAATGTGTCAGCGGGTGATAAATGTGACACAGGATTATACTGGAGTTTTGCAAAAGTCTCCAGACTCTAGAATAAACTATGAGTATGCTGATATTACTTTCTTTCCAACAAGGATGTCATTCATGGAAATAAAGAATGCAACACGTGAATTAATATTAAAACATGCCGAAAACCCTACGTTTAAAATATTTTGAAAAGCAAAAGTAAAACAAGTATCGAACATCAGAAAATGATTAAGTAATATTATTTGTATGAACACAAGGTTAACACATTACAACCAGCTACAGAATCTGAAAGGACAGTACCGCTATTCGCTATTTGAAGGACTTTCTGACACGCGAACTGGGGTGTCGACAACAAGCTCACTGTGTGCAAAACAACTTACACTTCTAAGCCAATTGTCAGTGACCTTTCTGCAGTTGAACTGCGCGGCTTTTAAGTTTACTCTCTTGGCACGAAGATGCCATGCTGGTAATCGGATCACGGCTCCTCCATGTTCAGCTTTTCTAAGACTTCACTTTCCCTTCGTCAGCTAAAGAAAAAAAAAAAAGGGGGGGTGAAACATTCCTGTGCAATTAACGAGAGGTTGATCCTAGTAGATTACTCTTTGGAGTAATTGACATTTTTATAATTATAAGTTCATAATAATCACTTAAAATCATTTTCGGTAGCAAACTTAACAGCATAACAAAAGGGTGATATAAAAGTTAAATTTCTCTATGAAAGAGTTAAAAATGTAGTTTTTACCAGTTATACAGTAATCAACTTGAAATGCAGGTGCATATTTCCGTTTACATTTTAGCTGTTACTCAACTTTCTCCATTCCTTCGTCTCCATCCCCAAATCACCCTCATTAAAACCTTCTTCTTTCATAGATTCTTTAAGATACAAAAATTGTAATTTTTGAAGCCCATCTATTATCTGATATTATAATTTAAAATTCTGCCAACTTTATAGTATAGTGCAGAGCTAATATATGGAAATCTATACTTGCCACATGGGATATATGTATTTTCAACACATGGTACATGTTACATACCTTGTGAAATGCTTTCTTCCTACAGTAACTGAATAATCTGTATAGAACTATGGCCTGGCCACCTTTTCCACCGATTTGACATACTATCGAGAGAGTTGTGCTTATAGCAATTAAGACAATGAGAATCAGCAATCCAAACTATTGATGAGGACATGCTGGAAATACATTAAATAAACACTGAATATTATGCTTGAATGTATCTGGAAGTCAATGGAAGACACTTCAAGTATTTAATGCAACCGTACTACATTCCCATGGTTTTTGTGGGAGAGACTGCCGAGTGAAGCACTCTGTATTTTCCAATGCATCAGCAAGTTTGAGAGTGAATAGAAAAACAAAAATAACGCAATGCTCAAGAATTAATGTTTCAAGAGAAATAATCCTGACTTTCTAACTTTTTGTGTTTAAATATTTTATTTTGTAATATTAGTTAGTTTTAAATTGTACAGTTTTTGTGGCATTATGCTTACAGGCAATATTGCCATAAAATTGCTTTGAAAAGCATACCTAGAAGGAAGAAAGAGAAAGAGAGGTTTAAAACTGTCTATTCTCAACCGCCAAGAACAGCGCCGGACTAAAGAAAAAGAATAAAGATAGTCTTATATGTGCTTAAACCTGTTATCACAATTGTAAAAGACTTGTTGAAATGTCATTACCTAATAATAATACAGGAAAGATGTCAAGTGAATAAGATGACCCTTTTTTTTTTTAATATCTGCCCCTAAAGCTAAAGGCCGAAAGAAGATTGTATACTTGGAGATACCTGTTTGCATAACATTTAAATTGCAGTTTTTACCTACGCTCAATGCAAATATTTGGCGATTGGTGGTGCGCTTTTCCAAAAGATAAGGCAATTTTAAGGATTTAAGGACTTGATTCAAGATATATCGCCCTTTTCGCAGCATATGGACATCAGTCATCGTACGATATCCCATCTTAGAAGTGGGTAAAGAGTGCATAAAGTTCTTAACAATTATCTTATTCTAGACATCAGCACAGTAACAGTACTTTCTCATGACCAAATAACATATAAACGTTAGAATATATAAAACGACAATTTATTTTATCGTGTTAACAGCATTGTTTTTTTTATTTAAACTTCATTTTAACAAGGATTAAAATCCTTGGATAGCGGAAGAGATTTAACACTCTCACACGACTTTAAACTTTACTTTACGAGGGGCAATCATAAAGTTTTAATTATCACTTCGAAAAAATCCAGCTTCAAACATGAAAGTTGGTAATGGTATTAGTTCTCTACATATTCACCGTTCAATGTGGCATATTTTTCCCAACGTTGGATGACTTGGCGGAGACCTTGGTTGTAGAAGTCTGCTTTTGGCTGTTCAGGAAACGTTTCACTTCAAAAATTATCTAATGCAAATACCTTCCACGCAATGGTTTCTTCTTCCGAGAAAACAGGAAGAAGTCACCGGTGCCATGTCAGCAGAATACCGGGGGGTCAGGCTAAATTTGATAGCCCAAAGAAGCACCATGTGTGACTGTGTCCTATACAGAATGCGCCGGGGCGTTGTCGTGGAGCAAACAGACCCCGATTGGGTACCTTCCCTCAACGCTTCGTCTTGACAGTCCCCCGTAACCTCGTCAGGAAATTTCGGTAGAATTCTCTTGGATGGTTTGCCCCTTACGAGCATAATCTGTTAGCACCACACCATGGCAGTTCCAAAGATCACCTTGCCAGATGATAGTTGTGTCTTTGCCTTTCGGGCGGTGGTGAGCCCATACGTTTCCACTGCTTGCACTGTGCTTTGTCTCGGGGTCATAGTAATATACCCAGCACTCGTCCTGGTGATAGGCAGCTAAAGAAGTCATCTGGATTGGGTCGACACAGCTGCAACATTTTCCGCTGTTACTTCGGTTCGGGGTGTGAGCAATAACGGAACCCAGCGGGCGACGACCTTTGTCATTTTCAAAATGTCATGCAAGGTGTTGAAAACTGATCCATGAATGGTTTTCACTTTTTCCAGTATCGCCTGGATTGTGATACGCCGGTTCTCGAGTTCTAGGACCTCCACTTATCTTGCGATTCCCAGTTCTTCACAGAGAGATGGTCTGAGTCATTTGCGTCACCTAACCACTGTGTTACATGAGGGTGCATTACTGCCGTACACGTTCACCAACTCAGCATGGATTGTTGCAGCGTTGTTCCCCTTTAAATGCAGAAAACGAATTACCGCAGGATACTTCACTTTATCAACGGGCTACGCCATTTTGTTTTGACTCCTCTAGCGGTGTGTTATGGAACTGTGGCGCGGAGATTTCAATGCGTATCAGGACTGCAGACTTGTACATGCAAATAAACAAAAAAATTAATTACTCAACTTTATTTTTTCGAGGTGATAATTAAAACTTTATGACTACCACTCGTAGTTTCTACGGAGTTGAGAATTTCGCCTTTAGTTGTAAACTGGAGTCATTATCTCTACCACGGAACTTTTTCTTGCTGGGAATTATGACGGATGCATTCAAACCACGCTTCGACTCTCATCTTTCGGTCAAAACAATGAATCTGTGCCTAGGGAACGGTTTTAAACCAATCATACTGACATTTTACCAGCAATTTCATTAACTTTTGCTCCTTCTAAATACGTGCATCGAACAAGAGAATAAGTGTAATCATAAAAGGAAACAATTACTGAAACCCCAACGCTGTAGAAGCAAAATCAATGTAATACATTAATCACACAAATATTTTTAGAATTTTTGTTTACTGATAACAAATACCAGTCAAAGAGGCTTGTTTGATTTCTTAAATTATTAATTTCACCTTGTGTCAAATCACACTGCAAACACCTTTACAGAAATATTCAAGTGTATTCTTATGACTATTAGTGTTTCATTAAACCTTATGCAGAATATTTACACTCACGCGTACATCACACTTTAATTTTGGAACTGTATAGAGCTATGCATAAGTTAACAACAAGAACAGACTATAAAAAAAAAAAAAAAAAAAAAAAAAAAAAAAAAAAAAACTTTGAAATCTGGTAGAAAACAAGAGACATTTCGGATAACTAGGTAAACTCCACCTTAACTTGTGTACAACGAAGAATACACAGTTATACGAAATGTTGTGTGTTCTTGTTCTTACTTTACGTATAAGCTTGTCATATAAGTTCCATCGATTTAACTACATTACACTATACTGTTTGTATTGTTAGTGACCCTGGCTGCAGAAATGTGCTTACGATACAGCCTTCAGCAAGCAGACCGCTGTTAGAGAATTCAATACATGTTTGTGACTGACCTTGGATGCATCGGTTTGAGCTTTATGATATTATACTTTGGGTGACTTGTAATTTAATGATGGTACTTATAAACTCACAGTAAAATGGTGCACACTGTAAAAATATTTCATTTACTAAAACGTATACATATCATACGTTAAATGGTAAACTGGTAAACTGTTTAAATTCTACTCCTAATGCTCGGCAACTTTTCTAGCTGTGCTGGGGTGTGGAGTATTCTCAGGTGATATTTCATGGTTGAATCGAAAGGGAAAGTATTTGCGACAATCTCGTGTTTCTAATTATTGCTCTTCTATAGGTAACTGACAAATTAATGTATTATGCAAAAAGAAACATGAAAGATGGTATTTCCAATAAAATAAAGAACTGGAGCCAAAACTAATATAGAGTTAACGGTATAAGGTATGCTGCTTATATCAACCCAACTAAAACCATTCAATTTTGCTTCCAACCTAAGATAGCTGTGCTGCTAATAAAGGTTTCGAATTAAGTGTTTTTTTTTTTCGAAGGTTCGAATTAACATGTCAAACATCATCTTCTTTTTCTTCTTACACTGCTTGCTTTAGGATATTGCTCCGTTACGGCTCCTTAGAAATGATCTTTCCACGATCTTCTGGGTCTAACCAAAGCTTTTTTCCCCCACATTAAAATGTATAATAAAACTATTGATTCCTCTCGAGACATGCGTTTGATGTGCTCTACCAGTTTTGTCTATGCACATTTATTTTATTGTTTAAACATTCTATTTTCAATTCCTTTCTTATAGTTTAATTTTTTATTTCTTTTCTTGCTGCTCCTTTCACGGATTCAGAAATACATGAACTCTACTTTTATTTTCTCAGCTAAGGTATAGTTTTCGCCTTCATTACTGATATAAACGTAGTTCACTTTTTATGTTAGTCTTTTATAACGTTCTTCAAATAGTATACAAATTTGGTTATATTTTTCCAGTTTATTTTTAACATTTATATCCCAAGATATATATCCCAGACTAAAAAATAAAAAGTTAAACTTATTCAATGATTTTATTATCAACAATCAATTTTGATTTTATCGGCCATTTATATATATATATATCATAATTTTGGTTTTTTTATATATAGTAAGGATATAACATTATTAAATTCAGGCAAAGTTTTTTGTAAACTATTTTCAATGTAAGAGATTAGAAATTAGTCTTCCGGGTATACAAATTTTTTTTTACAAATTTCTTCATTTAAAAGTATGTGTTTCAGGTATTTTTTTCACACTTTGGCAGCATCATGTAAATATACATTAAAATGATCTTCTTTTGCTTTTATAAATTATTCTGGTTCTTTCATATACTTCTTTTATAAGACTTATTGGATGCTTTGATGCATAATGATCCATAAAATTTCACTGTCTACATTGTCCAACGCCTTTATATACTCAATAAATAAAAAAAAATGTCGCTATCTATCATTCCCTATGGAATGAATTAGGTAAAATGCTTAAACAATTATAAATTTCTATTGTGAGGTCCTAACTTCCTATTTTTTTGTGTTTCAACCTGCACTTCTTTGCTGATCACAGACACAGGGGTACTGTTAAAAAATCTTCCATTTTTTCCTATCCCTTTTACAAACTGCTGATATGAGTTTCTCTATACATACAGCTACTTGTAAGGGTGGGCCGAAAAGATCTAGTAATAAAACGCATTATGAAATATTGGCGGAGGATAACATCGTTGGAGAAAAGAAATATGCTCAAAGACTACTTAGAGGCGCAAGAAAAAGGTAAATGGATAGGGAGCTGGGTAGTTAGATTAAAAGAAAGTGTAAGAAGAATTGGTTTGGGAGAGCTAGTTAGTTACAGTCACAAAATGGGCAAGGCTCGTGGAATAAAATGAAAGCAAGTATTGATGATATAGAGAAACAGGAAATATTTGGTAGTCTGAGAGATTAAAGTACTCTTATATATTATAGGGGTTTTAAGGAAGAGTGGGGCAGGGGAAAATATATTGTGGTTTGTGACAAAACATGGAGAGAGTATAAGGCATGGTAGAGCAGGAACAATGACGCTGGGTGGGCTAAAAGTTGACAAAGAATTGTGCCCACTGTTTGGTAAGGTAGACAAGAACTTGCACTATGTATTAGAATGTGCAGAAACTGAAGGATGGAGAGAAGAAATGTGGAACGAGAAGTGAGATAAGTTGCAGGCAGAAATTCTGGCATTGAAGATTTTTGGGACTAGCAGAGAATAATTTTTGAATCAGTTTGGAAATTATATAGGGAAAGTAAGAGGAAAGTGGTGAGGAAAAGTGATCAAGGTAAGGGAAGAAGGTAATAAGGTAACAATGAGGGAGATGGTCACCTTTAGGGAAGTATTTGTAAAGCTCCCTTGATAATATGTATAGTTAGATTTACGTAGGATTCATGTATACAACCAGGGTGTTAGTTGTATGCGATATATTGTAATAATGTGTGAAAATAATAAATATTCATTCATGAATACTTACAGCTATTCTCGGTGCATATTGCTCTTTTCCCACCCTTGCTCAGTCAAATCCTTGTCTGTAGCAATTTTCAATTCCTAACGTCGTTAATTACCGGGCGTTACTGCCGTAATTATGAATATCACGACTCATTCCGCGGTCTGCCTCGTCACCATGTCAGTTGCTATTGTGAGGGTGAGAACGGCAAGGGGTAAGTGAGAGGGGCGCGTGGCATAACGAGGGGGTTCAAACAGGGGAACAAGTATTTGTTCAGCATCACGGGATCGTGTCATAAAGAATGGCACGCGGCACGGCCAAGACATCCACTACACGACACAAGTACACACTTGGCAAGGCAGCAAAATGTGCCCCAGTGGCGGCTCGTGATGAGCATGACAGAGGTGCACTTCAGAGCTGGGGTGATGTGATATCTGTCTCTCGACAAGGCAGCTTTTTATGTTTTTTCTTGGGCTGCTACATCTGGGGAGACGCTGCCTTCTACAACTAGGAAGTTTCTGTTGGTATCTTGCGGTGTCATAAATTGTATAAGAAAACAAAAAGAAGGTTGAAACTGCAAGATGTAGGCGAACCGAAAGGTAGCTAAGCAACACCTAGAACAAACAACAAAAACTGATAGCTAAGTCAGCCCTGGGACTCTAATCACTGGAACAGAAGTATTTTCTAAGAGGCAAATGATGCAATGATTTTATTGCCATGAACTTCAAAATAATGAAAATTAAAGACACACAAAAGGACGAAGAGAACAGTGAAGGAAAAATCTGTGAATTGTGGTTGCAAATATAGCATACTGAAATTCAACCACATTATAATTCGCTAATCAAAGTTGATTATGTCTATTGTTATAATATTTGTAACTTAAATTTTTTCTGAGAAATAACTAGTTTTTAATTATCTATTATGGCTCTCAGTGATACAGAAATTATATTTATTGTGTAGCAGAAGTTACACTCATACAAAATCGGGCAAATCAAATATCTACTCTGAAAGCAGTTAAGTGGTAGATTTTCAAAGAAACTCACTATCTAAGCGAACACTTTTAAAGCAAATTCAGACTTTCGGCAAAAAATCAATGTCTTCGGAAAGGAAAAAAAGCGAACCAAAACGATCTGCCGCTGACAATGTTAATCTGGAAGTTTTGTTAAACCCATCCTAGAAGAGTCAGTGAGGTATCGCAAAGGAACTTGGGAAGAAAAGAACGGCTGTATGAATACGGTACATGAATTAGAGGCCTTTTCGTAATGCTCTCGTAGTTCTTGTTCCATTTATATATTGCATGAACGGTACTTCATTTCCATCAATTCCACACGAATGCGCATACTGTTCCACGATAAATATAATTTCTATATCAATGAGAGATAAAACTACCACAGAAGTAATTGTGTCTTAGATCCTATTAGCGAACTCTGAAAGAACGTTGCGGTTGTATTCTTGACAATATTTTTTAAAACTTTCTTCTAATCTCCATCGATCCTACCTACTAGGCACCGAAAATGATAATGAAAACTGTGTGTATGTATGTATGCATGTATGTATGTATGTATGTATGTATGTATGTATGTATGTATGTATGTATGTATGTATGTATGTATGTATGTATGTATGTATGTATGTATGTGTGTATGTGTGTGTATGTGTGTGTGTATGTATGTATGTATGTATGTATGTATGTATGTATGTATGTATGTATGTGTGTATGTGTGTATGTATGTGTGTGTATGTATGTATGTATGTATGTATGTATGTATGTATGTATGTATGTATGTATGTATGTATGTATGTATGTGTGTATGTGTGTGTATGTATGTGTGTATGTATGTATGTATGTATGTATGTATGTATGTATGTGTGTATGTGTGTATGTATGTGTGTGTATGTATGTATGTGTGTATGTATGTATGTATGTATGTATGTATGTATGTATGTATGTATGTATGTATGTATGTATGTATGTATGTATGTATGTATGTATGTATGTATGTATGTATGTATGTATGTATGTGTGTATATAAATGTGTCTCTTAACGGTCTAGCGGTAGCAATTTTTAATTTTTCTCAACGAAACTCGGCATATAACCATCAATTAACAAACGATTCGTCTAGTTCGTTAACCAGAAAAATTGAACCATTCAGAGTGGGGTTTAATCTAAAGCGAAAACTTAAAAGAAAATTTAAAAATCGGCCGCAAGTTTCGATTTTTCTAAGCGAAATTCGACATATGGCATTAAAATAAATTAACAAAAATAGTTTCTGAAAATCAGGTAAATTAGAAGTGAGAGTATATCTGAAAATCAAAATTTAAAGAGTGCGGGTTAAAGTGAAATTTAAAAATCACTCTATCGGCCGCCATTTAAATTTTTTAAAAGAAAACTGAAATGAAACAAGAAAAATCAGGTAAATCGGAATTAGGAGTACGTGCTTATCTGAAACCCAAAATTTAAAAATCGCTCTAGTGGCAGCAATATTTGTTTTTTTTGCAACAAAACTCTTATTTAAATAAAATACGAAAAATAGTTTTTGAAAACTATATAATCAGACATTATTATTATACCTGAAGACCGAAATGTAAAAAGTGCTGGCGTTTAATTTTCTCTCTATTTTTTAAAATAAAAGGACAAATTAACTCAGCATATAAACTGTATTTATAATGATACATAGGTTTTATGTTTGACAAAAGCATTTCATGAGTTAGCAAATATAAACCATTAATCTAATATATGTGTATGCATCCGCGGTTATACAATAAATTTAAATGAATATAATTAGTTTAATACAATTAATATAAATATGTAATGGAAATGTATGTGAGAATTATATTTACATGTAAGAGAGTTCTGTAATAACCTTCAGAATAAGTTTGCATTACATGACTTTACTCAATAACACTTAAACTAAATTTCAACTAAATTTAGATTGTTTATTGTTGATTGTGTATATTTGCTTAGTACATTGTAATTGTTTCTGAATAGTAGCATGTTTTTGTTTAATTGAAACATATGAACATCTTAAATACATAAGATAAGTCCAATCTCTCTGTTATTTCTCTCTATTTCATTGAATGCAAAGACGATACAAAGGGTTCAATTTATAAATCTGGTTACATTTAAACAGCTTTAAAAATACTCACACAGTATAGCTTTGTCTTATCAGTGGTCACACATTTCATTTAATTAATATCATACCAATAATTTTTCTGGTTTATTCTCAATAATAACAGTGATTCTAAAAACGTGGTTTCTCTTTTTTAATACCTGTACATTGCAAGAATTCTAATTTTGTTCCCCTAATACCGCAACACATTTCATTTCATTAATTAGTAACGCCTAATTTTGATTTTATATTCATTTTTGTAGTTATTCAATTTGGTGAGGAACTCGCTTAGTTTACCAGCTCCTGCTAGACGGACTTTTTGTAATGTTGCAGTTATTTTTTTATATAATTACTACATGAAGAAAATGTAAACCTTGGCTATGGCGGTGTTTCTTCTTACTCGATATGTATAGACCAGCGAAGTACCATCAAATTCTCGTCACTTACTTCTTTGATTTTTTGAGATTAATTTTATTAATTTTCAAAAACTCTAAGACATTATTGGCTAAAAATCCAAAATTATTCAAACACATACGTGTTACATAACTGATAAAATGTGCACTTCAGAGTTTGCAATATCCAACACTAATTTTCTGCTATAAAAATTTTATAACTCTTTATTTTAGACATTAATTTTAAAAAAATGAAAAGTCTAATAACAAAAAATATAGCAAATAGTAGGGCATCCACACAAACATTGAATACCTAGTAGCGGAAATATGAAACCTGGCTAAGAATTTCTTCTTGCACTTTCTCTTTATGCTCTAATCTGGAAATGGAACGCACGCAAACTCAAGAATGTCTCTGCTGTGAATAGGCTCTTGTACAACCGGTGCCTCTATACGATGCTTGTGAATAAGACGCAGGCGGGGGGCGAGAAAAGGGATGAGGGTTGGTGTCGTGAGTGTGTGCAACACATCTACCATGGTAACACATTGCGGCACTCCCAGAGATTTACCAGTTCAGACCAAATAGATTTCACAGGGACATATTTATCTCTGAATCGAGTTTTCCACGACTACTTCCCAATGTACACACTGCACTATGGAGCTGTTCACACAAGGGTTGAGTTCGAATGTGTGACTTGTCATCTTACAGTGTCATTCGCTTCTTCTCGATTTTAAATGCTTTTGGGGATAAAGGCAAACCTATCTATCGCCTTCTTCTTCCATACTTCTAAAATGAAAGCAGAAAGCAGAAAAACATACGAGAAATTCTTAAGTTACTGTTCCAGGTGCTTTGCTGTGTTTATTGCAGTCGCTTTAAATGAAACAACCAGTTATTCCTATAACATTGTTTGATTCGTTTTTCAGTTTTTCTTAAAACTCTCACTGAGATGAATAACTCCTACTTTCATGCATACTTCATATCTCATAATTGTGCTATGCAGATGGAACACATAAAATTCTATAAACATTTGCTACTAACAGTTTCCTTATTTCTTTTAAAACTTTTTACCGTCTTAATATCTTAATAACTAGCTAGAGGTCATAGGAATCTAGAACTTGAAGAGGAATTAATAAAGGGTTAAAAGGTTTAATTCCTATAGGGGGGTCGGTCCTGGTGGTGTAGTGGTTACCATACTTGCCTCCTACACCCAAGAACGCGAGTTCGAACCCGGCTAGGACCGATGGATTTTTTCGGGCGTTAAAAGTCCTAAGTATGGCTTCCTTCGGAAGGGAAGTAAAGCCGTGGGTCCCGTGTCGTCAATTTACGGCACGAAAAAGAACCTCAAGCTTGAAAGAGAGGCCTCTGAGCAAAATTTGTCGGCCGTTTCACGCCACGAGTTGAATGGGACGCTGATGACCTGAGATGTTAAAGAGCGTCAAATCAATCAAACCTATAGGGGGTCAATCTACTCATCTTTTCTATCTAAAATTCACTTCTATTAAGACTGATACTGCTTTTGTTTCATAAAATTAAATTGGGTATTATAATTTTATTATTATATTTCATCGTGTAACACATAAATTGAAATATGTTAAATTTGCCTCTTGCACTTAAGATATATTTAAAATCTGCAATAAGTTTCCTATTGTACTCTGTAATGCTCTTTATATTTGTGATTTTACTGATTTTCCAACATTTCACGTCGAAATCGGTTATTATTTATCGATGGAATATACACTTTAAATTAAGTTTTGATTTTAAATTCAACTTCTAGTTTAACTAGTCAATGTTGATCAGCTGTTAGCTTTCGACACCTATTCGAATTTTTTATTTATAACTAAAGAATTTTAGCTTGTTGTGTTTTTATTTCTGAAATGTTTTGTATCAGATTAATTAAATGATCTGAAAATCCTTCATATCTACAATTTTATTTTTAAAATTTGACCAAGTAAATATTTAAATCTCCCTTTAATACGAGCACGACATCCGCTTTCATAAAAATACATAACCCAGTTAATTTTTTTTTTTTTTTTTTTTTTACTGAGCAACGATCATTTATCTATGACTAATATATATTTACAGAATCGGTTTAACAAAGGTTAACCAGTGTTAAACAATCAAATCGTAATTATTATTATTATTATTATTATTATTATTATTATTATAGATACTACTTTTTAAGAAACAGAAAGGGCTTAGAAAGGAAAAACACACCAATTACTCTGATTGAGGAAATATTAGACAACTGATCATCAATCATTCTAGAAAATTCAGAGCCTTTTACAACAAAAGGCTGTTTTTCGCGATTTTGTTAATAATTAATTGCGTATTTAAGTAACTTCATTTAATAAATTGCTAAGGAAAGCTCATTTTCCGTTAAATTATCGCCAGTGAACTAGCTAGCGAACAGTTCGCAGAATACGAAATGGCCGAGTGAATGGTCAAATTTCGTTGCCTATCTTTATGCAGATAACATTTAAATGCTGCAGTCATTTAGCAGAACGATGGCACCTCGGCGCCTTTTGTACACACTCCGGAAGAAAAGCATGGAATAAGAGAGACAACAGGTAGATTGGCGGCGATACACGGACGTGGGACGGTTTTCCCAACGCTTTATTTCTTAGATGATAAGCTCCAGATGCGGGAGCCTTGACGAATCCCTAATGGGCCTACAAGTAGAAACCGGCAGATACCAGGACAGAATCTTTCTCTAAACGCGTGAGCGCTGCCAGGCCACAAAACACCAGCCCACCTGCTGTTGCTTTCCAACCTTCAATTTAAAAATGAACTATGAAATAAAACGAGAAAGGGAAAATTCGTGGAAAGGAAATACCCATCACAGAATTCGCCTAATTGACTAAAGGAAACTACGAAAAATAAATAAATATATAAATAAATGATCTGTCCGAAGGACTTTCTGAATGCAAGTTCCAAGCTTTTTCATATAAGCCAGCTCACTCGATAACATTTAGTAACATTTGTCCTCTTTCACAAAGGTCCTCTCTATATTTACACTTTCATTCCACGTGTTTTTAAAACAAATGCTGACGTCATGTGTTCGTTATAGATAAGAGAATGTATAAATTAGAGGCTAAATATCTTGTTATGGGCATAAATGCAGTGTAATATTTTACAGTACTTCACTGCAAGGATTATTATCTAATATGCAAAACGTCCAAATGCTTTGCGTTTTTACGCGCTTCTATTGTCCACGACCACGTTATGTTTCTTCCCCAGCTATTATGTAGTCATAGCTTTTGGGGAATGTTCGCCTATTGGCCGCAACACATTGCTGAGTAATAGAATCAGGGTGGACAGCTATGCTGCAGAAATAGCTCCTTTCTTCTCTTTGACTCGGACGCAGCCAAGAAGCTCTGGTATGTTGGGAAATTTTCAGTTCTTTTAATTAGATATTTTATTTGGAGCCCATTCACTGTGTGTATCCAGTAACCCAGGTATTTTTGGACGAATAACGGTTATTTTAATCGTAAAGGTATTTTAAAAGGTATAACATTTGTACGTATTGTCAACGAGTGTGCACTTTTAGGGAAATTGCAAAGCGCTGTTATTCCTGTGAAAGTTTTAACATTTTGCTTATTTTAAAATGAGGGCTTTGTCTATTTTTAGTGTTTGTCGTTCGTTTGCCCAAGTGTATATATCTTGTTTGTTAAACGGGTCAGTTATTTTACGATCTATTATGTGAGTATTTGTTTTATACATGCTTTTTTTTGAAAATATTAATCATGTTGCGAATTCTTCAAGCTTTATTGCTGCAGTACATTTTTAACTATTTTATGCTGAAAAGTTAACATGCTGAATTTTATATTTTAATACGTTCCCTTTAAAATAATGTTGTATATACCATGTATGTCTTGATGTTAGTTAGTAAATATTATTTAAATAATTATTGCTGACTTTTGTGATTTATCATTCTTCTCTCGTTTTATTAATTCTATTTTCCAGGAATTTATTGGGGATGCCAAATTCCAAAATAGAAAGTTTGCAGATATTCGCGGGAGGTTGCTGTTAAATTTTTTGATACAAGGTATAATGCCAAAAGCATCTGAAGGCCAATAAAAGTGTTTTGATAATTTTCTTGTGAAAACCGCATAAGGAAGATTTAGTTCAATCAGAAACATATTTGATTACCTTTCAAATTTGATGAATATCAATACAAATCCCCATTTTAGAGATCATACTTTTCAGGATATATCTCATCACCGCCGAGGGTGGCCGAGGTCGTTAAGGCACGGACTCGCGAGCGGGAGGTCTGCGGTTCGAATCCCGCCAGGACCGTCCTCCCTGACTGGGGTTTTTTCCAGGTTTTCCTCAGTCTTCATAACTGGCAAATGCCGGGGAGGTACCTAAACTTAGGCCTGGAACGCTTCCTTCTTTAAAAAAAAAATCCTTTCCCAATTTATCATTTCATCTCATGTATCACCAGTGTCCACCGCCTGTGGTGCCTCAGTAGTGAAAACGGGCGTTAAACACTACTCAAAAAAAAAAAAGGATATATCTCACAACTGTCTGATAATTAACAAGCTAAAACCAATATATTTAGAATAAAGATTTTACTGATATTGTTTCAGATTTGGATCACTATTATACGAGAAAAATTTACTACTTTATTAAATCATAATTTTTCTCTCTTTATTGAGCTTTTCCAGTCATATTTGCAGAAAAGATTTATTTCTGAATTCTAAACAAATCTATGCCATTAAATGTATTTCTAGTTGTATTTTGAGAAATAAGCCCATATGTGCTAGAACATATTATAGCATAACTAAGGAAAAGCTCATATTATTATGACATTTCTAAAACAAGCATGTGTATCTCTTGTGTTTTAATAGCCTTGTATGTTGTGATAGCGGTATTTGTCTTGAGAAGTGATTTAGTGTCTGTGGATTTTGGTAAGCAAATCTTGTGTGCAATTTCACGCATCAAGGCAGAGAGATTGTCTTCTGCTTTACTTGGGAATGATTTTGTGTTCGAGATGGCAATAGAGCTACTTCCATGCTAGTTACGATACGCCAACAGTGCCACTACATTTGCTTTCAGAAGAGACTAAATGTTTTCTGGTTGAATGCTGTCAAATTTATCAGCTGGTCCAACGCAAACTACAGCTCAGATAAAGCTAAGCATATTTTTTCTTAATTCCATATTCCTCTGTGACCATCTAATTTTCTTGTCCATATACTTTCCCTATAGTCCACAGGCGTTTCTCGCTCGATTTTATTTTTCCTTTGCTGCTTTAACCACATGATTGTACAAGGGCTGGGGGAATTGCCAGGAAAAACAAAAAAGAAAAAAACTGAGATTGCGTGTGGAGGGGCTGATGTTAATTACAAAAAGGGGGGTAGGGAAGAAAAAACAGCAGGATGTACCATTCTAAGCTCCTGGACTTGTGTGTATGTACGTGCGAGAATCGATCGGCCGCTCGTTCGATCGTATCGCATTTGGGGGTTAGGGGTTGGTGGTTTTACGACTTGTCGATTGGATACTGATCCTCCCCTTTGTCTCAAATAATGGATCGGAGCCGCTATATGTCCATTTGATGTGACCCCATCTCTTTGTGGTGATAGCAAACCGTCCGAACACCACGAAGCGACAGATCACTTTCAGTGTCGCTTTAAGAACCAGACGTATGCATAATTAATAATTATTATTGTAATAACGTGCAATACAAAGGTCTTCAGTGCAATGGAACCTACGTACTTACCTGGCTTACAGCTACCCAGCATTCCTGCTTTGGGATGTCAAAGCGCAACTCGGGTACTTTGACTTGAATGAAATTGAAACTGTCACCCTAAATGAATTTTTGTAGCACATATTGCTGAGCGAGCTTTTATAAATATTTTTCTTCTAGTATGCAGGCTTAGTGTACTCTTAAGAACAATTGAAGTCCTCTAAAAGTTAAATATTGTTTATATTTATCATCGCACAATTCGTAATCATCATCTTCATCATCTAGCCCAAGATATTCCGACAGAATTCAGGCTTCCACCTTGAAAATAGATAACACGAGTATAATTGCACATATTGAACTGCAATGTTTGGTGTGTAAATGAATTATCATCTGTACATGACATTGAGTTCCCTTTCAATCTGTATGAGAAAATAATATTCAGTAAACATAATTCATTTCTTTCCACAGTAAATATTCAGACATTAAGCTGTTTTTAAACTATGGTAACGCATAGTTTAAATGCGTTGATGTTAATGCTTTTTTGTTATTTCTTTTTATCTGGTTTATTTACGGACGCTCTTTAACATCTCAGGTCATCAGCGCCCCATTCAAATCAGGGCGTGAAAGGCCGACAAATTTTGCTCAGAGGCCTCTTTTTTCTGGCTTAAAGTTCTTTTTCGTGTTGGAAATGTACGACACGGAACCTACGTCTTTACTTCCCTTCCGAAGGAAGCCATATTTAGGATTTTTACGCCCGGAAAAAACCCATCGATCCTGGCCGGGTTTGAACGGGCGATCTTGGGTTTAGAAGGCAAGTATGGTTACCACTACACCACCAGGACCTACGATGCTAATGCTGAAACTCACTCACTTTATATAAGCCGATATTGGAGGTTTTCGTTCTTAAGCCTGTCATTGAATACAGGGATGATGGGGTTGTAGGTGATTATGCAGCAAATGATGGAGTGAACATCAGGGGAACAGCAGAACTAAGAGAAAACCTACCAATAAGCTACATTGCTCACTGGAATCCAATCGGCCATGGTGTTCTTCCAATAAACTGAACTCACTCTTAGAGAAATGTACAAAATCAAGTGTCAACCTAATGATAGACCGTGTAGAGTCGACTTAAATACATTATATTTTTATTTGTGGTACCAATAAAAAGAACTATTTATTCATAATCCATTACCAGCATTTACGAATACATATAAAGTCTATGAGACGGTTGCTAACGAGTTCTACATTTCTAGCTGTCATACTAAAGGAAATACTTGCTCAACCGTTCATTTTCCTACAGGCTGGACTTAGGCCGTTTCAATTCGGAGGTAGTGGAGTAACAAGCTGGTGGGGAGAGGATCTGCAGGACTGTCTAGTGTGATCTATTTGCCCTAGGAATATGTAGCAGAGGTTCATGGTGTTCCTTCTGCCGCCTTTATCCGGGGTGAGCCGAGTTCAAAAGTCACCGGACGGATTTAAAGTCACGACCTCTGTTGTGCAGAGAGCTAGATCTTTTTCTATCCTTTTTAGCACAGTCTTTTTTTTTTTCTTCTTTTTACCCTTCTCACCTCAAATCCGATACGCCTTGCCGTAACTTACCGACGTTCCACCTACACACACAAACCTACCCAAGTTTCCGTTTCAATATTTCTTTATTCTATTAATTCGGAAATTCCTCCATTGTTCACTGTATCAAGGATCTCAGTAGGTCCCCTTGATCAGGTACTTACTACTTTCGACAGATTGTGTTTTTTATTTTTTTTGCATAATCGAAATGGATATCATTTTAGAACATCAACTAATATATGATAATTCTATCATGGTGCAGTATCATTGTTTACCCTATATTCCCAGTTTATTCGTTAACACACAATTCGCTATTGTAGATTGTAGCTTTATTGGGAGCTTCTTGCATTTTTTGCATGATCCCGGCTACTATATCATTAAAAGAAATGCGGTTTAGCATTCATATCGAGAGATATTTTAGCCTGCATCTGCAGTTTAGCGCAGCGCGCGCTATGTCAAGGTCACGATAACAAGATAACAAAAGCTTTTGTGTTATTAGCTGTTAAAACGGATATTGGCACACCAGTGTTAGTGATTAGGATGCTTAATGTGTGTTGTGTTGTAATATTAACACTAGAACTAGAACACTAAATTGTAGAGAGTAAAAATTACGGAAGCAGGGCTATTTCGAGTGAATTTAAAATTTAATTTAAAATTGTTAGAAATATGTGACTGCAAACGGATACTACTTAATACACCAAAGATAACGCTAATACATCGAGCAGACCTACAAGGAAGAAAACACTCGCGGTTTTCATGCAGTTTCTCTCGTTCAGTTTCCATTTATGCATTCCATAAAGAGTATGTTGATTCATCAATTTATACATTTAATAAATAACGTTTGCAATTAAAACTTGATGATGAAATAGTAATTCTACTTTCCTTAAGAAGAGCTAAAGGGTTCATTATATTTGATATATTCAACAGCAATAATTTATGTACCGTATATACTGCACACAGTTGGGCATAGTAACGTTATTCTTTAGTTTTCCGGATTCTAGGGAACTAAGAGAGATACACCTTTCCCGTTGTTAGAAATGAAAAGGGCTTGTTTGGATTAACTAGAGTAGAAGCAGATAATCTCTAGCTTCAATTTTTGCAGCTGCTGCAACATTTTTAATTCATGTTGTGCACTTCCTAAGGTATAGATGACTAAGAGAGGTTTCTTGTGGTATGATACGTCCAGTCTCAAGCAATGAGAATACTGCAAAGCTTACAGACGGAGAACATATGAACAAAGCGGTCTGTTAGCAACCGTACAATTAAAAAGGTTTCGTCCATAAACCGTGTTTACTGTAAATATTATTTGAGTGGTTTGCCACTCGCGATTGTATCATATTTAAAAAACAAACATATTGTGCCGAACATCGTTTTTCAAATTAATGCAGTTAACGTACTGTTAATGTGATGCATATATTAAATATAATAAACTTATCGTAGGAGATACTGTTTTAATTCAATCCAAAGGTATAGTGTACAGAGCTAACATGTTATTCTTTTGTTCGAATCCTGCCTTGAACAAATAACAGACCTTTTATGAGCGGAAATGTTAAGCATGACCTAGATGTTACTCGCATGTTTAATGGGAAAACCTCGATATTTACAAGAGAGATGAGACCGCCTGTTCGTTCGGGCAGAATTTGTTGTTAGAGCGTTCGCTGCGTAATCCCTCAACTACAGCAAATAATCCACTTTGGTAAGGGAGGTTGCTCTTCGTGGGAAACTGAGTCCCGGGATCGATACCCGTATTCCTCTCATGCTGTCAGCAATGTACAACTGCAAAGATGCTGACAAACGATCGAAATGTATGCAATATTTAGTAAAAGCACAGTCAATACAGTGTCTGATTCGCTGTCGAATCAGAAGTGATTATACATTTTTTTTTTCAATAGCATTATTTTTGTTGCTATTTCACAACTTTTTCTTCTTAACTAAAAATTCCCAATTGTTATGTGACCATAGAATTGATCACTTTAGGTAATGTTAATGTATTGGTATATTATCCTCTTTTCTTGCGTAACTTATTGGGTCCTTTCAAGAAAAACAGACGGTGTGTACCTCTTAACCAAAGGTAGCAAATTCTTTGGAATTGGAGAAGGCAGTGAAAGGTGGTTAGTAATGTATTCAGTCTTAGCCAAGCGTGGCAGTTGATTCAAACTCCCATACTCCTTATACGAAACCAAACATTCAAGCACATGTACCTCTTTTACCGTTCTTATGATGCCGCTAAGCTTATTCAGACGAAATGATCGAAAGCAAATCGAAGTAAAAGTTATTAATTATCATAAATATATCATGTTTTGTTTACCGGTTTTTTGAATTTTTTGTTTGTTTTATTACTAACATCCTATTCTTACAACTTTTTACATACAAGTTCTTTTCATTTTCCATAATTACTATATTTGCCAGATGGTGTTCCTTTTCTATAACACTCTAGTCAGTAGTTAATCTTTTGATGTGATTGCTAAGTGACACCTTTCTCTTCTAACTCTTGCGTTCAATTTTTAAACATAAAGAGTAAATGTTATTCTGCTCTCCGTATGTAATTATGAAAAATATCGCCCAATGTTTTATATGCTAGTACTATGCTTTTATACAGTGAGGCTATTTGAGTTACGCCGGTTAAGCACGGTTGCTTAATGCTTACTGCAGCCGCCGCAACCAGAAAAAGTAAAATAGAGTTACTGCGTGTAATTTAATATTTTCATTTTAGTATTTATATTTTTACTGAAAGCAAAAAATGATACTGTACTTTAAACATGATGATAATAATCAGTACTAAACTACGTAATAAGAGATTAAAATAATGTCCCTCAGCGGCAATACATTGCCGGCATCTTTGTAGATAATTCCTGTGTTTTATGTAATTTTTCTCTCTCTTAAGAACACGGCCGTTCAAAACACGTTTCATTCCACTAGGAGATCCTGTCACGTTAAATTTGTTAACAAGTTACGAACAACTTCTGTACCTGGCTTACCATTGCCAGAATATACACATTTGCAAATCGCCTTACCATTTCCCTGTAAGAATCTTTTCATATAAGCATCCAAGAACAATTAGTATACAATTTACACACAAAGAAAACACCAAGTATCAAGGAATTCCTATTTATTTGCTTGCAAAGACTAACTACAATTTACTATAAGCACATGCTTTATACGGCCTTCGACTAAGTTCTATCTGTATGCAACCGCGGTCAGATGGTTCATAGCTCAAATTGACCCTACTGTCCTTAACCTGTTCTCATATTTTACTTCAACTCCGCTTCATCTGTCTGATGTCAAAGAGCAGGGTTGGGCACACATCATTGCGTTATCAAATAATGACGTTATGTTATACGACGTAGTAAGACAAGGGGGGTTTCAGAATGAGGTTGTCTCTTACACACTATTCACCAGATTATAAAACTTTGCTAATTCTATGCAAAATCAACCGTTTTACTAAATTAAACATTGATTATGAAATTTAATTTTCATTAAACATTTATTTGCCGTTGCTTTTATTTGAAATTAACATAATATTTCATAATACTATTATATACACATTGTATCAGTATTATTATAGTGTTAAATTTTAACACTACAAAGTGGTATTTCAAATACTGTTGTCAAATCTGTGATGAGAATAATTGAATCTCTTTCTACTGCTTCATTTATGAACTGCTAATAACATCAACGTATTTGTACAAGAAAAACCTGACCATATTTCAACTGGCTCCTGACATTAAAACTCAATCTCTGGAGATATTTCCTCAGAGGAAATTATGCTAGGCAATCAATATAGTAATATTATCTGCATCTAACTGCAAGTACCATGTTTGGGATTTTTTAATAGTGTTTAACGCCCCTTTAACTATTGAGGCATCACAGGCGGTGGAAACTGCTGATACATGAGATGAAATGATAAATTGTGAAAGGATTTTTTTTAAAGGAAGAATGTATTTCAAACCTAAGTTTAGGTTACCTCATCGGTATTTGCCATTATGAGGAAAAACTGGGGGGGGGGGAAGAACCTCAATCAGCGGATCCTGGTCGAAATTGAACCCCAGGGCTCTCGCTCTTAAGTCCGTGCCTTAAGAACCTCGGTTACCCGTGGCGGTTGCATGGGGAAGTAAGTAAGTGAATACATTACTATTTTGCATACTGGTATTAAACTTTTAAGCGTTTCGTTTTTGATTTGTGCATATGAAGGTAATATCTATGATTCCTGTGGTCGTTTCACTCATTATTCAAATTTTCGCTTTTGATGCATTCTGTCAATGAGCATATCTGTCAAAACAGATTATTTTGCTAGTATAATACTCAACTATGAAATTGAAATGTAAAATTATTTATCGTGCTATATAACTCACTTTGGTCGTGACAAAGTTCCCACGTACTACTGACATGTTGTTATTACCAGATCGAAGTAACAATATCTGCTTTTCAAGCGGGGTAGTTCTGGCGGTAACGCTTGGAATTCGCATCGGGATGTACTGGGTTTAAATTTCCTCTGGTATGTTTGGCAAATGCTCACTTTCCGTCAATTTTTCCGCTCCGCCAAAACATTTCATGGTAGAAAGTGCCTGTCAAGGTAGGCTGATGCGGTACGGCGTGGCGGCGGATTTGAGCATTGGAAAGTTCCTGTTATGGCATCTGGCGGGTTATGCTGGAAGGTTGATACCTGTCGATCTTCAGATTAAAAATCGGGAACCTTGTGCTCTTTGGTATTGTTAGTATCATTCTTCATAGGTTTTAGACCTCATTCTAACTTTTACAAGTAAAACTGTCTTAAACGTTAAAATTTTTGTTTAAAAGTAGCTTAGTAAGATATTTATCTGTGTGTTATTGTACATGTTTGATGCGCGACATAATATTTTCTCATTTAAGTGTTATACATTGATATTCTTTTGTCTGTCACATTCTTCATTAATAAGGTACATCAATATCCAATTTTAAAACGTTCATGCCTTCTTTTAGCCTTTTTATTTTGTAAGTAAATATGTAGTTTTATCTGGGTGAAAGCATCCAGTTAACCTATTTTTTTTTCTTTTTTTTTTTTTTTAAGCTTCACAATCGAAAATAATAAATACAAGATAAGAGGGGGCTTTATGTTCAGTTTTAATCACAACCAATTTTGCCGATCGATCGACAGACACCTCAAGGCGCCATGCTAATTTAAAAGAAGGAAAGAAAAAAATGACTGGAGATCACTCAAGAGAAACTTTTTCTTTCGCTCAATTTTAACACGTCTTTATTTTAAACTTCATTTACAATTTGCAGTAAAGCAACCTATGTTCTGTTTGAGGACGAAAGTAATACTTCATGAAGAAAACCACTACTGGCGAGTTGGACAAATGGAGAACCACTGATGGCAGCTACATCTGCAAAAACCCGCAACGCTACCATCTGCAGATGACAAGGAACCAAAACCCATTAGCAGCACTGAAGCCACTTGTGTATCAAACCCAAGTGCGAGCCGAAGTTAAATCAGCGTTGATGGTTATGCGGTCACCACGATGGCAAAAAGGCACTCAGCAAATTCTGGCTCGACGCTGCTGAGAAAAAGCTTCATCTATAACTTTGCTAATAGCAGCTAGGGGTGGAGCCCGCTTGACTCGTTTTTTGTTTTTGTTTTACTGTATTGGTTCAGCGGTTTATATGATGCGTCGCAGAGATATCCACTGCCTCTTCATTATTAATTAATCACGGTCGTTTGAGACACTTCATGAGCAGCCTCTTCAAGCTGCTGTTAACAAGAACTCTCTCGCTGGCAATAGAGGATGTGATCTTCACGCCAGTAAGATTATTTTATTATAAACATTTCAGCTGCATAATCACAAAAATATTCACCCCGAAATTCTGTAAATTAATTCCTTTAACTATCTGTAAAATTATCGCAGAATAAAATAACACATAAAATAGTCAAAGGGACTAAAGGATCATATATAATGATTCGTTTCTGTTGTTCTCGAACTGGTCCTTAACTTAAAAAAAAAAAAAAAAAAAAAAAAAAAAAAATTCATAAACTTTGTGAGAAGGAAGATTCAGAATTCCGAAAGTGTATTGTTTCCCCGAACTGTGATTGATTACTTTCTTCTCCCAGGGTATATCCAACAAAATCCAATTTTGATAATGCATATTTACACATAGCTTTGGAAATATACTCGAATATTTGGAGAAATATTTATAATTACACAAGAAAGTAATTATAGTACTTTTTCAGATTTGGTTTATTTTGTAAAAAATTTTAGGCGATGACATTATTCCATCAATGCATTTTTGCTAATTATATACACTTTTTATTGTAATAAAAGCATATTAGTACTTTTTCTTGGTTAGCTAATTCTTCGTAAAACACGAACGTACACAAGTGTTTCAAATTCACCTTAATAAACATGTTTCTGGTTCATCAGCTTTAATGTCTCAGATCTAAATGTCTTCCTATTCTCAAGATTGAAGAACCACAGTTACATCTTCTCCTTCCATCCCCCAATAGTTGCACACCAATACCCGGGTCAGTGGCCTGTCGGGAAGCTAATTTACTCTGAACGCACTTAAAGTATACATGCGCAATTAGGGACTGTTTGAATGAATGATCAGTCCTATCTTAGAGCCACCACAATCACATAACATTTTATTATTTTACAAGCATCTGATTATTATTATTATTATTATTATTATTATTATTATTATTATTATTTTCTTTGTCATAATTTAAGAGAACCTAAAATGACTCATATCCTTCAAAGTTAAAAATATATCTATCTAAGTCTTGATAACTCTTCCTACCTACCTTTAGAATTGCATCCTAATATCATAACTGAACATAAGACTTGGTGCAGGATTTCATTGTTTACATGTAATTATTGGATCAACCTTTCTTTTAGTGTTTTATTATCGAATAATCTCAGCCCATTTTTCCTCACATTTTCTAAAAATGATTTGGTATTTTTTGTTTATAAAACGATCTACTATAGTAGTTGTCTAAATGGCAAATTATACCAGAAGTATATAGCATATATTTGTGCTGCTGCATGACTGCCCGAGTTGGTATAAAATGACTTTTATGACACGCTTCTCCTATAATTGTAAAATGGCATCAACTTCTTCAGGTAATTTGTCACACAAGTTTAAAAAAAAATTGTGTCTCTCTTGTTGGCTACATCTCCAATCAAATCATCGTAGCAGTATCTTTGAACCGGCAAGTTTTAAGCATTTTTCCTACAATGTAAGAGTTGTGAACCTTATGACAAAGGAAAACTGAAGCATGGTGATTCAAGAAGTATCCATTATTGGGCAAAAAGCGCGAATTCCTACTAGAAGAACTGGCCACTGTATTGATAAGTTGTTCAAATTCTATGATGAATGGATAGGTTTACAAACATTTTGACAAGAACTGTAGGCAAGAAAAACGAAAAAAAAAACTTTTGTGGAAATTATGGATGATCCCTTTGACTTATCTTATTCAGATGCTTTCGCACATGTTAACAATAAGAGGATAATAATTGTTTAATGCTTAAGAGCCAAAATGGGTTACCAGGCTTCACAGTTGGTGTAGTTAAAAAGCCAAAACATAAGGAAGAAAGTAAGGAAAATTGCCAGGAATAAAAGAAATGGAACATTTTGCTACTCATCAGATTGCTGGATCAAAAATTGATGATTCAACATCAAGCAGCCAATGGAGTTATAGTGTTGATGACAATGAAAATTCCTGTCATACGTCCGAAAACATCTGAATGAGATATTTCTGAGGGATCATTCATAATTTCCACAAAAAATGATATATTTTTTTCTTTTTCCCTGCTTGCAGTTCTAGTCATAAATTATCAGGATACAGCTCCAGAAGTCAGCAACTCTGCTGCAATTCTTTTTCCAACCATCTCTGACAGTTCCCGAAATTGTAGCTCTATCCTTGTTTGATGACAATGTTCCAACAAAGGTTAAGGCAAATATGACTCAAATTATACTGGATGCAGACAAAGTTGAGCCAGAAGGGGGAAAAAAAACAAACAAACAAAAACAAAACAAAAACAAAAAACCAAACCAAACAAACAAAAAAACTCAAGAGGTACATTCTGCACCAACATGATTTTTATTCTTTTATAAACACTGATTCTTCGTCATTTGCAATTCCTGGTGCACGAGATTTTTTATCAGTACCGATTTCTTCAACAAAAACCCTTCGGTTTGGAAGGATGATTCGATTACAAAAGTGGAAATGAAAAACTTGAGAAGATAGTTATGATAGTTTCTGCAGAAAGAGAAGTCAAACTTATTTAAGAATACAATAAAATTCTTACAAAAGACGAAACTAGAGAAAATTTGTCTTACAGATTATTGCCAGAGACCGTAAAAATACCAACGTTACTAAATCTTTTCTTAAGAAAAAATAATTTTCAATATTCGATTTGATTCTATAGAAATTATTGTTGTAAATAAAAACGTGTTACTCTTATAGAAATTGTATGTGCTACTAAAACCTATTATTTCTAAAGTTTCTTGTGTTATTTCAGGAAATGTTTTGATTTAAGTTATGGAAAATTTTATTCATAATGATTTAAACAATGTCTGGGGTAGTCTGGATGTACATATAAATTTCTCTAAGCAGAAAAAATAAAATGGTTGAGACAGGGAAAAGTATACAGATTTTGAATGGAATTAATCATTGAGCATAATATGTTCTAACTTCAAAGCATTTCCCCAAAAAGTTGTTCGATTCTGCTTAAAAGTTGCACACACATTTTTTGGACAAGTTAAAAGGGTGAAAACTAAACTTTTAGAAAGTTGAAAAATAAGGGCCACCCTATTGAACACAAACCACTTACTAAAGTCAATTTTCTGATTTGTAAGCTACATTATAGCTCTTTTTACATAACATTTTTATATTTATCCTTGAATAATGAACTTGAAATAAGAAAGACTGCACATCAAACGTATGATTAGATATAAATATACACAACACGGTTGAAGAGGTTGCTGTGAAAAGTAGCATAACTATAAATGAGCTGATATTTTTACTTTATGTGATTCCAATTCTTTTTAAGGGAAAAAGATACATTAAATTAGATGCATTAGATAAATAAAATTACATTACATTAAATATATTTTATGTTTATTTGTTAATGTTTTCCTTCTCTTCAAAAGTTACAACCTTTTTTTTTCCAAAATTCTATATTGTAAATATTATTTAATTACTGTTAGATAAAAGTTACTGGTTAAAGAATTTAATAAACAGGTGAAAATTGTCTGTAAGTATTACAGATTCTAGAATTTTGAAAAATGAACATATTCGTTTTTCAGTCTCAGCTTTAAGTATGCCAAAATTCTGCTTCATTTATTTTGCCTGGAAAGCATTCAAAATAGAGAAAGTACCCCTAAATGAAGCTCTCTAAATTACACCTGAAACGTGACTTCGTATTTATGTCCATGAAACTGGCAAAAAAGTAAATGCCACTCAAAACGGAAGTATTTCAGACCTTTATTAGTTTTGGAAGGGACTAAAGCGGCGGGTTTAATTTTGCGTGTATAATTTAGAGGCTCGTTGTGTGCTTTATGATTTTAATATTTCAGACTCATTCTAATTAGGGAGGAAACAAATAGGGCTTATTCTCGTTTTGTGTATAGTCCAAAGGGTGTGAGAGAGAAGCAGAGCGACACAAAGGCGACACGAAATCTATTTTCTCTGTGGACTTGCTCTCCACTTTTTGCCAGATTCCTTTCAGCACTGCTTCTCTCTCTGCAGCGGCAAAACTTACACAGAAGAAACAGAACTTACTCGAATATCGCTTATGACATTTTACATATTGAAAGTTTTTGAAAGAGTCAGTTACAGCTTTAGGACTAAAGATACACAAAATATAGGGTGGCTAAGATCAAACGCAACGCTTCTGAAGTTAACTACCTTTTAACATTTTCAATGATGTAAACAAAAGAACATATTTATGCATTCGTATATAGGATGAAAAGCGACTTGTCAGCGTTTAGTTATTCCAATATGATAGTAAGAACAAAACGTTGAAAGATTTTAAAATTTTAATTTCTGTATACTAGAATTACAAAGAGTCTTTATTGTTGGTCAAAATTGTAAATAAAGAGCTACATTATAACACTAATTGCATAAAATTATCACAAGTAATATCACTAGAGGGTCTGAGATTACCCATAATTCAGAACGTAGGGAGCTCAGACCCTCGAGTGATATTTATTAGAACCATTTCACGAATAAAATAAGAATTTAAATATAATTCCTCTAAATTTGGCTTACAAAATTGTAGTAGGTAATTGTATATTTATACTTAACTTGTCAAGCAATATTGTGACAGAAGAATGGAGATTGTCAGTAATGCCAATAGAGAAGAGCAAAATACGGGTTTAGGATATTTCATGAATAGAATAAGAATAAAGATGATATATATATATATATATATATATATATATATATATATATTTATATTTAAAATTCGCGCACAGAATATGAAGACTTGTATAAAATGTTATCCTCATGAATATCCATTCTATTCAGAAACCCTGAGACTGAAATGGACAAAAGTTGACTATTACAATTGTTACCACTTTTCTAATACCAACTGAGAGAAAAAAAAAACAAACATACAGTGTCTCTATTTTTCTTTGTATTCTGTGATTTGGAATTCATATTGATAAGATCAATTTGCACATTTGGCGCATTACCAAAACGCTTTGAAGAACCCTCCATTTTGCCTTATGATTGTCGATTGTACATGCTTTTGTTGCTATCAATAGCCTCCCCCCACCGCCTCTAGCAAAAGTGATGTCTGCTCAGGAATTATATAATGGAGATATAGAGTTGGCTGCACTGACCACAAGATAAATGTACGTCGCGGATTTGATAATTTTTTTCGATAATTTCACTCCATAATTTGACTGTGATTGGTGTTTCATTGGTCGATTTTAAGATGACGTCACATGAGTGAAACAGTATTATAAAAATCAAGCCATTAAATTGTTTCTATTGCTAAGGTAATGCCATCAACTGAATATTATTATATTTATGATATTATTATATCTGTATTGCCGAAAACGCAATAATTCATTCATCTTATGTAGAATATAATTCAGAATATATAAATCATTCTCATAGACCTAGTTATGAATGCGGAATTGAGTAAATAAATAAATTAATATTAGCTATCAAATGAATTAGTAGACGTTTATAAAAGTAATAACCTGCTCTGAAATACCCTCAGCATTTTTACTGTTTATCTAATCGATTTGAATCTGTCGTATTCCTTCTGATAAGTAGCATAACATTTATTCGCATTGATAACAATGCAGCCTTTTCAATTTTGCCAAACATTTCCTGCGGTAAATTGATCTTCGCTAACAGACAAACGAGTTAAATAATTTTCATGGATGCAATGACGCCATAATTATAATAAAAGAAGGCATTGACTTCAGAGTAATTCATTATAAAATTAACATTCATTTTTCTATAATTCTAGTGTACAAAAACAATGAACGTAATTCATTTATGTTAAACAAATATTGCATTCGTAAAAATTGCTACATTCTCTTCGCTTGCTTCTTAAATGACTTATGAATAAAAGTATAATAATATACTTTATCATAATATACTCTGTAACACTAAATCTTGAAAAAGTCAATGCTGAGCTATTGAAAATCGGGATTTTCTTGAAGTAAATTTGTTTATTTCGTTTTAACACTGACTTATCAACACATACTTTTTAAAACAGTTAAAATCTTCTGGTTACTTTGCCGCGGTTCATGGTTTAACATGCTACCATAGTTTTCACAAACAACTGCGATTGGTGAAAGCTATGGTAGCATATTAAACCATGGACCATGACAAAACAACCTGGAAGATTTTAATAGTTTTAATCACCACACCGGCCATGAAAGTCTAGGAAGTATTATGTCTAATATTTTACTTCATCGCCATATGAGGACCATAAATTTCCTAAATGAAACATTCTCTGAAATTATTGTTGCGTAATTTATCAACACCCGGTATATTGAAATAATACTTTCAAGAAGGGCTTTACAAGAAATTGCTGAGTACTGTGCGCAAAGAACGCGTAAGAATCTTGTTATCCGTACAAGTATACTATAGGGAGTAGTTATGTGTCTATCATTGATTTAGAGGACTAAGGAAAAGAGATTTTCTTGATCGTGTTTTAAATACTAATGACTGAAGTTTTTCTTCATTCCGAGATAACCGAGACATTTCCATCCGAAGGCTTGATTTACTGGGCGTACGGGCGGGGAATAAAATTGTCTAAAACCTGCTCAAAAGTGAACAGGCGACCGGATTGCACAAATTGGAAACTCACGGTGTTTTCGATTACTACAGAACTCCCCCGAAGCACCAAACATTTCCTTCCCCTTCTTTACATCGCCGAACGGGCATTCCTGCGATATGCGTGTCTCCTCACATTAACTAGGACCTCTTCCCCCTTTTTTTCATATTCTTTCTTCAGTATCTGCTGTAATGACAGTTCTCGATGTATAATTTCCAATATTAAAAAGAAAAGAAACAAACTGCGTGTTTGAAGCGGTAGTTGAGTATGTTTCAGTTTGTGACACGCAAGATGTATCCATTATCAGGTAGATTTTTGATGTAATGTGTGCTGTACATGAGTGTAAAACTGCAAAACACGAAATTAGCCGCTTTTATTAAAAAATAACACAACGTTTGTGTTAGCCCACAGTAATTTGGAATGCGAAACGATTCACTAATTACAGCACGCGGTTCTTTAAAAAAAATTAGGTAAACAACACCATTAAAACCCGTTCATTGCGTGATGATATCGGAAAGCTTGGTATCACTAATAATAATGAATAAATTAATCAATAACAATACCAAATATATATAAACTCAAAGGTATGCATTATAATGTATTAACAATAGAATGGTGTCCCTAAGAAACTGAACGATATCCTCGTGGATAAAGACAGATATATATGATATAGGTAGGTGTTTCTTAATTAAACTTAACAGATAAAAATATAAGTATGAACACGACAGCCATAGCATCAAAATTGTTATCAGCTGCAGCAGATACCAACATAGTGCAGAGATGCATTATAGTTGTCACTTCTGGTTGTCCAATAATAACCATACTTGCGTCATGAACTCAAGATCGCAGGTTCAATCCCGGCCAGGGATTTCGGGCGTAAAAATCCTAAGTATGGTTTACTTCGGAAGGGGAGGGTCCGGCACGCAAATGTATCTCAAGTTTGAAAGAAGAGGCCTTTGAGCAAAATTTGTCGGCCGATTTAGGCCCTGAATTGAATGGGACGCTGACGACTTGAAATGTTAAACAGCATAAGTAAATAAAACAATTCAACAACTTATAGTTAACGGGGCAGAGGGCATGGCAGTGCTGGACTTAACTGGCAGATAGGAAGGAAGAGGAGGGAGTAGGTAATAAAGTGAGACAACTCAGATCGGAAGAGACAGACAACCGGGAAAGGGGTTAAGGGAACATAAGTCACAATATTTTTGGTATTATTTGTACAAATGTATGTGCGAGCAAGTTATTTACTTTCGTACTGTTTTCATTGCTGTTCATTTATTTATGTATTTTCAAAAATCTGTTATTACATATACTTTTACGTTCACTTATTTATTTAATTATTATATATACTCTTAGTCTTTTAGTAGTTAAACGTTGGCTTGTGTAATTTCGTGTATTTCTAGTGTATTGGGATAGCACGTACGGTCTCAGGACCACGACTACTACAAGAAACTGACTTTGCCAAGAGAAAACTAAAAAGTTAATCATAAATATCATATATACTTGATTTTAATTGTAAAGAGCCTTAGAGATAGCGATCCTGGTTCACGAAGAAAAATAACAGAGTTAAATGAAAATAAGTTGAAATACCAATAGGGGGTAAAATTTATTCGATCGTCTTAATCATCAGCGTTTTCGAAACTTTTTGCTATAAAAATCAACATTTGGATTAATATATGACAGTAAGTCACTAAACAACGGCGTTTTTATTTTCGTGCTATGTAGTTTAGAATAGAGAGAGAGAGTTGCACACATGTCTGTGTTGCTAATTGATTGAGAGAGAAGGAGGGTACTTCGGTACCACATTCTTGCTAAAAAGTTGGTCATTTGTGTCTACAGTCCCAGGGAGGTAGGTACCGAATGGGAGGTAGACTTCGGACGGTCGATGAGGCACCGATGGAGACGGGGTTCCTAGCTTGTTTCCAAGGAGTTCGAGACCAACGATTACTTCCATACCAGACTCTGGGGCAGAAACCCGTTTAAAACTCAAGCCACCGTCACACCGTACCAGACCATCCCACTCTGGCAATTTTGGCCAGTATTCCCAGCATAAGTGACGAAGGTTAGAATGGTCGGCGCCGAGAGATTTAGATCTGGGAGCTCCCGAATGCGAGTCCCAAACGTTACAGCCTGAAACACCTAGCTGGTGGCCTAATGGGTGGGACGAGAGACATGTTTCCATTGCTGTGAGTTCGGGTCTTGCGGAAGATGTTAAATAATTAATTTTTAATTTAATGATGAAGTATCTCGTACTTAAGATGGAGAAAAATAATAATAATAATCAACGGACTCGCCCTCGATAACAATGACCCGCTTTTAGATGACACCGACTGTGCCAGAAACATGATCCAGAACTTCCATCCGTTATCATGTGAATTAAACTGAAGAGACAAACCACAGGCGCCCTGCAAATTGCTTGTGTAAGACCCTTCTACAACCTGCGATATTTTTGCGACGTAGTTATGAATATGTTGTGTTAAATCCACGAACTAATAACAGAAACGAGGCACGCACCGTATACAAAATGCGTTGGCGAGCTCTCCTTGGGCCTCCTGTCCCTGAAGCATCATCCGTTTCAACCTGCACGTCACTTCAACACCGGTGACTGTTGACACACAGCATAAGATAAATGAAAGAGAGAGGTAATACTTTTTTACTGCTCTACCTAGACGCAATGCAACAGGAATTGGTTATTCTTGAGTTTTGTACTGTAAAAAAGAAAAAAAAAAAAATGCAGATTTCTCATTAAATAACTATAGTTTAACAACGAGATAGACAATCAAATATTATTATTTGTTGTGAGTTTACTAACAAGTCTAAGTGAAGAAAAATACATATGTTAATGGAGAAATGTAAAGCAACGCGATTCTTTGAGATAAACCAAAGTGTAAAGAGATGAAATTATATTTTTTGTTTAGAGGCCGGCCTAAGATAGTCATTGAAATCGTTACTAGCAATTGGGAATGTCATTTTTCACTCATGGTGATACACAACTTGTTAAATTTAAGCTTTATAAAATTTATGTGACAAACATCACTAGACGTGAAATTAATTTTATTACTTATTTTAACAGTTGAATTTCTTGTTAATTATCTAAAGCTATGAGGCCAAAAATCCTCAACAAATATCCAAGTCCCTGTTCATGACGTGGCGGGCCATAAATGCACGCAGAATTACTGAAAACTAGAAACTAATTATGGGAACTTTATACACACGACATTTATTTACGTAAAATACAAGTATACATGTAAAACTTAGAATACATTTTTCTCCTATTATATAAACACCCAGTCTTCTGAGATATGCTACATTATTTCTAAACAGTGTTTTAAATATGTTGGTAATTATAATATTTCAATCAGCCTGTTTTCCTGATTTTGAGTATGTGTATTTAATGAATAAGTTAGAGACATTTATAAGCATTTCAGTGTAATTGTTTAAAGGAAGCATTAAAGGGGAAGAGAAGTTAAAAATTATATTTTAGTTTTTGGTAATGTTTTGATATGTGCACTTTTCAGTTTGTTTTGATATGGTTTTCATTAATATTCGTTGGTTATAAGTATTTTAATAAAATAACTTTTCCGAGCACTTGTTCAGTTAAAATTCTATATCTCAGGAACTATTTGCTCTAGAAGGCCGTGGTTTATATTCAACGATAGAGAAAGTTGTATTGCATAAATTGAATTGTTTGTTTCAATGAAATAATTCTTTGTAGTTTTACAATGTTGGAGGATTTTAGTTGGTGTTTCCTCATAAAGTTAGTTTTTCGCTGCAATTATTGAAAATCTACATTTTCTTTTGCTTAAGTTTCCCATTTTTTGGAGATTTGTACAAGCTATCACTTTGAAAAGTTTTCCACTTATTCATGATATTATTGTAATTATATGGATCTATTATGGTAGAGCTAGGACAAAATGTGACAATGTTAAAAAAAAGGGGGGGGGGGAAATAGAACAAAGCAAACAATTGAAAATAATTTATAATTTGCTTCAGAATTATAGTATAGTAGCGAAAATAAGTCAGCAAATTGCTATTATGTACAACCGTATGCTGTAAAAGTTTCATTTAATTAGCTTTAATAGTTTTTGAGAAAATAGAAGCTGAAGTTGGTAAATTTAACATTACTAGGATAAGCCTTTCATACTTCCCGTAATACAACAAAAACATCCAAATAAACATCGAATTATTTATATAACACGCGTAAAAGTCATGTTGAGCTTATGCCATGTTATTTTTATATGTTTTTTAAAATCATTTTCAGTGTCTGATGCTGACAAATATTTTAGGGGCAATGAATAACATGAATTCAAAAATACATATGTGATTTCTGAATTCGTCGTCACTTAGGAAAAACCTGACCCAGGCAATTCCAACTCTACACTTTGTCACCGCGAAGGATGCCAAAAGAGCTGGCACGTAAGAGTGTAATACATTAAGTTGCCGTGTATGGTAGAAATAAATTAGCTTTTGTGTTTTACTGTACACGCTAGTAAAACACATGTGGGAGAAAAAAATTACGATGCGGGCGTGACAAAATTGGATGCCAAGTTTTGAAAAGTGGCAAAAAGTGAAAAATTCTACAAAATTATAGTAGTACTTCTTATTTTTGTTTGGGTATTCTCTGATTGGGTTTGCACTCAAACTTGTGACATGTTAGAAATTTACTAATTATTATCACAGCATTTTAATGACCTTAACAATTTAAAACCATTTCAAAAACCTCATTATTACATGAAAAATTGTAAAATTGTAAAAATGTGTTTTGGAAAATTTCTTTCCGTCCCAATAATGTGATCTAAACCTGTATGATTATTTCTCTGGATAACAAAGAGGAAAAGAAAAATTAGAGGTAATTTTATGTAGGGCAAGGCTTTCTTTTGAATTCGCAGAACGATCTTCCTAATTGTATTCCAAGCACTTACACTTTTTTCTTATATGCAAGAAAAAATAAAACAGTAAGCGAAGGAACATTTAACTTTCTTATTCATAGTCACATTAACTTTTCTTGTATATCTCTAGTTTTAAATTAAATTACCAAGTCGCAGGTATTCATAATTTTATCGATCATCTATGAGAAACTATAAAATGACAGAGAGAATGATACGAGTATGATTCCATGCTGGAAGATATATTGATTTATTTGTTTTATCTACGGACTCTCTTTAACATCTTTGGTCATCAGCGTCCCATTCTATCCAGGGCGTGAAACGGCCGTTAAATTTTGCTCAGAGGCCTCTTCTTTCAGGCTTGAGGTTCTTTATCGTGCCGTAAATGTACGATACGGGACCCACGGCTTTACTTCCCTTCCGAAGGAAGCCACACTTAGGATTTTTACGCCCGAAAAAATCCATCGATCCTGGCCGGATTTGAATCCGCGATCTTGGGTTTAGAAGTTGGAAGATATAAGCTAACTAAGCTACAATATTATAAGTCTGAAGGAATTCTTGCGAAGATAATGTTTTGTAAAAACATTTTATATACTCGCTCTTGGCATTTGATTTTCCCTTAAGCTTTCAAATTAATGGACAAATTTCACTGAAATGTCACAATTTTATTGTATTGGAAGTGCAACTAAGGAAGTTTCAGTGTGTCACGCATGAGCACGAAGTTCCATTTCTCCGCTGTGCTACAAGAAATACAGTGCGTGCAGTACAATGTGAACCAGTACATACCCTATCTTCCATACAATGATGAATACCGGTGTCTATATGGAAATCGTGTATCAGTTAGAAATGGCTGAAATCTTTTGATTCTTCTAGAAGATGAACATTGACCACCATAGTCCCCTGACCTTATCCCTTAAGCTTTCTTCCAACGGGACATGTTGAAAAGGAAAAGTTATCACAATAAGCTACGGTTCTCATGGAACTACAAGAAGATATTCGACGGGAAAATCCTGATGGGTTGGTGAACGCCTTTCGTCACATGGAGATACTAATGGCTACCACTTACAATATTTTCTATGAAATAATTATAATTCTCATACTTTGAGGTTATTTGAAATAAGGGCGGAAGTGTGCATCTGCGCACTGAGAGAAGCCAGTCGTCAAAGCCATATATAATTTATGTGCAGGTAGTAGTTTGTATTTAGTTTCCGGGAGGCGAGTGGCAGTTTGTTCGTGTGTTATTGGTGAATAAATTGTATGCTGATTTCTCTTCGTTAGTTATGCCATAACTTATATACAGTCTTGAAGAACGAGTTTTTATATGTGAAAACCGATTCTTGTAGAAAGTGGTAATAAGATTCGCAAGAAAATATCCCGGAAATCGTGTTTCAGATAGAGAAACTGTTCATATAAAGTTACGAGAGACAGGATCTCTCAGTGGCAAGAAGCGACTTCCGAACCGCCGTCCATCTTCTTACAGAAGAAAAGTTAGATGAAATACAGGAATTTCCTATGCAAATGCTAGCAATGTAGTGCTTATTATTATCATCAGTTTTAAATATAGTACATTTTTTGCCTTTAGTAAAAATTTACATGCTAAAATAAAACTATTAGTTTTACGCTATCTCTTTTTCGGTTGCGGCGGCTGCAGTAAGCAACCGCGCTGTGGCGGCCCGTTATTCAAATGACCGCGCTGCATATCTCGTACATTCATTAGTTTGAAATGAACCAGGAAAAATCGGGGGATCAACAGCGAGCGCAATACCTCGTTCATTCCTTAGGCTAAAGATTAATTAAACGAGAAATTTAGCATACTGCATAAAACAAGAAAATTGTGCTTGATCATTGGAAAAGTATATGTAAAAAATAAACAAAGCTTCAGAACGTCATACTTTAAAGGGTAATTTAATGTAAGGGCAAATACATAAAAATGGCATATAATTATCATCTCTGACACAGAGGAGAGCTTTTTCAATTTGATTATTCTTTTTTTCTAATTGCTTAATGCATACTCGCATCCGCAACTTTAACTTTGCAATTTTATATTAAAATAAGTAACTAATGTACCTATATATAACCACAATAAGCTTCAGCACATTTCTTCATGGATGTTAACTACATTTATGTGTATACGTGCAATAGCCCGGAGTTTTTTAAAAATGCACTATACTCATAAAAAATTTAACTCGGAACACAATTATTTTGCATGTGAAAGAGCTTTTGGGTATATACGTATTATCCACAAGGAAAAAAAAAAAAAAGAAAAAGAAAATATGAGAGGAAGATAAATAAAGGAATCTCTCCATCTATATACTATAAGCAAAAAAGAAAAGAATAAAAAATAGGAACAATAGGAAACAAAGCATATCTAAATCCGAACTATGTAAACGAAATGAAATAAAATGATGGAAAAAAATAAATAACAGCAGAACAGAATAGCACATGCTTCTTATTAAAGAGATTGCGTCAAAAACGAAAATTTGCAATATTAAATTAAAATGTGGTCAGAAGAAGTACAGAGACTTTTATAACAGGTATAAAAACAGAATTGATAAAATCGAAAGAAGCAATAGTCTTAACACAAACTCTAGATTTAAAGGTGAAACAAGAGACAGCGGAACTGCCCCACAGAAATTTTTTTGGTGTTAGCAACTTAACAGCTGCCTCTCCTGAGCTCTATGCCTGCATTAGTAGGTCTAACTGAAACTGACACAGTGTCGCTTTAGATTCCCAGAGGAGTTGTCAGGCTAGTGAGTTCTTGATACAGTCTGGCCAACATCCACCATGACGGAGGAGTATACGAGCAGCACAAAGGGAACCAAGCAAAGTGCTTCATTTAGCCCCTTAACCACAAGGAAACGTGGAATCCTGTAAGATCATTGCAAGCTCTTGTGGTTTGCAGGCGGTGATAGAGGGAGGGGTTGGATTTCTGATTCTGTGGTGCTCAATCAAGGAATATGCTCTTTCAAGTATAAATATGTATATAAGTGACATTATGGCATAAATACATATATTATTTATCTTCCTCTTAACTTACTTTTAAATTGTCAATGTTTTGAAAAATCACCCTATCTGTAAGACAAAAATTTGCTAGTTATTTAGGAAGGCCCAGCAATAAAGATAGTGAATGATTTTTTTTTACTTACGAAATACACATGACAGGCCATATGGTCTTTTCTGAAGTAATCTCTATTGAAATGCATGCACTTGGCGCAACGTGCCCGCCAGATGAGCTGGAAATCGTTTAATGACATCCTCTTCAGAACAGTCTCAACTTCTTCACAACTGTCATTGATCCAAAACACTATCCCTATAGCTCATTTTTGAGACGAAGAACAGAAAAGTCACACGGAGCTAGGTCCGCGCTCTATGGAAAGTGGGACACACATTCGAGGTTTTTCCAGATGTTGTAAAAGTGAGGGCGTGTATTATGATGTTGAAGGCACCAAACAGAGGGTTGCATCTCAGGGCGTTTTCATCGAATATGTTAGGGCAGGACTCTCAAAAGGGTTTTATAATACTCAAGGTGGGAGGAAAACTATTCCACGATAGTTATAGAACGAAATCGCCACAACCATTCTCCAGTGCAGGAGAACCAGGTGCTTTCCAGACCAAGCTCATCATTTGCAATGATGGATTTCAGACATGCCTCGCCATGCTCCGCTACAGACTCTGAACCTCTCGATACACGTCCACTCGCATTATCTTCTGTTCAGGCATATGCTATTTCGGCACCCGTCTGGCACAGGTGCGTATTAAGTGTAAGCTAATGCGCAGAATAGTGAACGCACTATCACATGTCTGCCAGTCCATCTTTCTGCGTAAATTATGATATCGTTCACTGCAGAGTTTGGAGCACTCACACCGCCCTCCTTTGTTGTTGAAACACGGCCCTCCTTAAATTTTTTGAACTACCGAAGTCGTTTGATTCTGAAATAACATCATCGCCATATACTTGCAATAACACACTGTACGCTTCCATACTGGATTTCTGCAGACGGAAGCAAAAATTCAGACCAGTGTATTGCTCTTTATGAAGCGACTCCATTTTAAGCAGCCGATTGCTCTTTGATGGCCTCTTGTACTTCCCAATTTTTTTCACCATCACATGAGATTTGTCCTTGTTATGAAAAATTGTTTCTCCGCCGTATCTACTCTGTGTGACGAGAAAAACAAAATCATTTTCAGTGCACTGGCTAGCCCTCATATATCTTTGGCATAATAATGAATGAAAAGTATATTTAGAAAATGTTCCTGATCAGAAAAGTAATCACAGCTGTTCTATATACAGCGATACTTATCTTGATGTATGCTCCCTTTTAAGTAGTGGTCGATTGCCTGCCTAGTGACTTCAAATAGGAAAGAAAAACTTACTTGCTTCTGTAGAGCTAGGAAAGTTTCCCTAAGTGTCAAAAATGTATACACACTTTCACAGTAGATATCTATTTAACATATTTCAAAGTTGGACCGAAAAACAACAGTCATGTGTAGTATGATGTTCTGTAAACAGATGTGACTCACATACGTTATGATAACGTTGCTACGTGACAAGTAAATCAACAATGAACAAATGAAGCCAAGATTATCGTATGATGTTCTGTAAACAGATGCGACTCACATTACGTTATGCTAACGTTGCTACAATAAAATGGAGCCAAGGTCATCGTTTGAACAACGGAAAGCAATTTTGAAGTTGTATTGGAAAACCGAGAATGTTGTTTAAGTTCAAAGACAATGGAAATGTGTGTACAGAAGAGGACCGCTTACGCAAGTAACAATTGCACGCATTCGAGACACAGTAGAAAACCAGCTGTACTGGCAGCACTTCGGAAAGAAATTTAAACAGCAGGTGCTGCAATCGCTGAGGACACTTTCGCAAACGTTGCTGAATCAATAGTTCAACGTACTCTTTTTTTTGAGTAGTGTTTAACGCCCGTTTTAACTACTGAGGCACCACAGGCGGTGGACACTGATGATACACGAGATGAAATGATAAATTGGGAAAGGATTTTTTTTATTTAAGGAAGGAAGCGTTCCAGGCCTAAGATTAGGTACCTCCCCGGCATTTGCCAGTTATGAAGACTGAGGAAAATCTGGAAAAAACCCCAGTCAGGGAGGACGGTCCTGGCGGGATTCGAACCGCAGACCTCCCGCTCACGAGTCCGTGCCTTAACGACCTCGGCCACCCGTGGCGGTTCAACGTACTCTGAAGTGTATTGACGCCGATGGTGGGTATTTTGAGCAACTGTTGTAACTGTAAAAGTCTAAGATGATTAGTGCTCATCACTTTCTGTTTGTGTGAATTCTGTTTTGTTATGTTAACGTGTTTTCTTTGCTTGAAGTGTGTATATATTTTTTGGCATTCTCTGTATTTGTGGTGGGCATATATGTTTAGGGACTTTTGCAGGTTGTGCTGAAATTTAGGAAATGGTGAAATAGTTCCATTTTGAAGCGACATTGCCGCAATAAATGAGAATAATATAATATATGCTAAGGAATTAAAAAAAAAAAAAAAAACTGACCCACATGTAACAAAAATGGAGGGGAACCACTTTGGTGCTTCTAATAGGAGGGGTTAGAGCATATAATTTAGCAAGAATACCGAGTACTCATCCAAGTGTTGCTTTCTGCTACAGAATCGAACTTTCCCGATATAATTACTTTTGTTGTGCTATACTTTAAAATACAAATGTTATTTAGAAACCAATTTTACGGATATTCTATTCCGAATTCACGAAATGGGAACACTGCTTATCCCCGAATTCAATACAAGGGTATTATTTGTAATTCAGCTGGTTTCATTTATAACTTCATTTGCTTCATTCGTTGATGAAATCAGTTCCGTAAGCTCCTACCTCAGGCCTGTATTATTTACCAGCAGCAGCGTGCGTGAAACATGTAAATAATCCTACTAGATTCTATCTGGTAATCGGTAGCAACATTGGAGTAGCTTAAAGTCCTTCTGAGCTAAGAATCCTCTAGTTAGACACGTAGAATGTGGAAATATACGAGGAGATGTAAACCGTGAACCTAAGCTTGTATATACTTGAAATTCTATCTTTCCCCGTTAAGAGTGTTTTCGTTTCAAAACATGAAACTACCACAAGGACGTTCTGAAAAGTTCTCCACCTCTAACATAGGTGGACGCGCAATTGCTGAGATCTTCTCTTTGTTTTTTTTACATTGATGTATCTATCTTAAATACTCATTAGAAATATCAAGACATTGTTTCAGATAGTTTTTAATACAGTATTCAAGCAGATGTGACGTATTTTAAATATCTAAGAATAAATGTTCCATTTCACAAATGTATGCTAGACTACAGTTAAGATACAAAGTTATCTGAGATACACAAACTTTAATAATAAAACAATAACTGAAACAAATAATTATATAAAGAAGCGAACTTATTATCCAAAACATATAACCATGGAACATGCAGTTGGGAGAGCTTGGATATTTCGGGAGATCGAATTCTCAGTTCGCATGTCACAAAGTTAAGTCTAGTACCTATATTACCCTACAGATGGCTCTGCATAAATAAAGAGATGGCATAATTGAATTATAAATCAAGAACATTTGTTGCTATTTTTTAATAAATAAACAGCTCTCAGGCACGTCTATTCCACTGTAAACCTAATAACAATATAATGTTAGTACTTGCAAATATTTACTATTGAGCTGAAGTTTTAACTCATCCGGGTGGCTGTTATGTTGGCACGACCCTCTCTTGTGGACCGCCACGGGTGGCCGAGGTCGTTAAGGCGCGGACCTTGTGAGCGGTAGGTCTGTGGTTCGAATGCCGCCAGGACCGTCCTCCCTGACTAAGATTTTTTCCAGGTTTTCCTCAGTCCTCTTAAATGGCAAATGCCGGAGAGGTACCCTAAACTTAGGCCTGGAACGTTTCCTTCCTTAAAAATAAATCCTTTCCCAATGTATCATTTCATCTCATGTATCATCAGTATCCATCGCCTGTGGTGCCTAGTAAAAATCCTAAGTATGGCTTCCTTCGAAAGGGAAGTAAAGCCGTGGGTCCCGTGTCGTACATTTACGGAACGAAAAAGAATCTCAAGCCTGAAAGAGAGGCCTCTAAGCAAAATTTGTCGGCCGTTTCACGCCCTGAGTTGAATGGGACGCTGAGGACCTGAAATGTTAAACAGCGTCCATAAATAAATTATTAAAAAAAAAAAACAACAAAACAAAACAAAATCTGTGGTGCATATCTCGCAAAAACGGGCGTTAAACACTATTCATTCATTCCTCTCTTGTAATTTAAAACCTGCGATCATTTTTTGGTTGCACACTTGCACAGGATACGCCAGTAATGCACAATTTGTTGCTGAATCAAATTCCTGTGAATAATTCTGATCAAATAACCCTAGAGAAGTTTCAACCTCGTATTTCTTCACTATTGGGAAACCTTAAAAACACCAAAATGGTTTCGCCGAATAATAACTAATTATTACTGAAACAAACCGCATGTTCCTTTCATCATTATTATTATTATTATTATTATTATTATTATTATTATTATTATGACCGGTTAGGCTGTTTTTGCGTATTAAAATGCTACCAAGAAAATTAACGTATTTAGTTATTATTTGTACAGCAATTTTTGTTCTTGGAGAATTTTTTTTTAATAGTGTTTAATGCTTAGTTTTACTGCTGAGGCATCACAAACGGTGGAATTGGTGATAACAAGATGAAATGAGAAGCTGGGAAAAGATTATTTTTAAGGAAGGAAGCGTTCCAGGCCTAATTCCACTGTCTCTTCTCAGCACGTGCCATTTATGAGGACTGAGGAAAACCTGTAAAAAATCCCAACCAGGAAGGGCGGTTCTGGCGGGAATTAAACAAGACCTGCTTCTCACGAATCCGCGCCTTAACGACCTCGGCTACCCGTGGCGGTTGGGTAATTGTTTATTTTATACACTAATTTTGCTGAACAGCACTCATGTCTCTTCAAGGTACTCGCCTCCTTCCCCTACTTGATTATCGAGTAATGAATGGATAAAGCTGATATAAACGCGGAAACCACAATATACGCAGATCTATCATTAACGGTAATTATAAAACTAAATGTTCGTCACTTCTTTAACTTAATTTTTTAATATTATAAACGTCGCAATTAAAAAAAAAACGTTATGCTTTATTAGCTGAACGTAAATTAGGATTAAGGAGAAAAAGAAATAATGTTAATGTTTCAAATTGCTTGATATTATTCAGAAATCACAAATAAACAATCAAAACCAGACACACACACACAGAGACATGGAGAAACAAGATTTACTTTTCTTAATTAATGTGGTGTTCTACATAATTACCTTTTATTTCAAATCAAATACGGAAATGTCATATAAATTTTTGAAAAGAAAAAATGAAATATTATTACGATTAAGGTTTTAATTAGCGAATTCGTAACTTGCACATTTACAGCTGATTGCTAAATACACATTTAGCTGCAGTGATAAATATTATCTAAGGAATTCATTGATAATTACAGTCAACTGGGAGCAATAACACAAAAGATGCCAAACAAGCTGTCCTTACGGTATACACTATGGTATAACCATGGAAAGTACAACTAAAGGATTATACAAACATTAATAACAATGTATTGAAAATAAAAAGTTGTTAAATTCTATAAAACAACATTGCATATTAAACTGTCAATTAGTCGAATTTTTAAAAATTGAGTACATTTGATTAAATGAAAGTCAAATGGATATATTTTATTTCAATTAGATGGACAGTTTAAAGGATTTTATTGATAGTCTGTCTTGAACTTTAGGGAAATACATCAATCTTATAATTACCCCATCGTGACCAGAACGTATAAATCTAGCAAATAATAGAGCATATACAATTTGTATTTTATCTCTGAAACTTATAAAGCTATCAATGTGAAAATTTCATGGGATATTAAGAATACTTAATGCCCTGTAAATTTTAATTCTCTAATGAGCATGAAAAGTTTTTAAACAAAAATAAATCTTATTTCTCGATAACTTAAATTTTTGACATAAATATACATTTTTCCCAGGATTGGTTGCACCAATCTTGTTGAAAATTTGCACACACATAACGTATGCAAATGTAAAGTGTGGCAACTAGAATTATTGAAATATTACTATTAGTTGATAAAATCAATATCAATAAAAATTTTTTTAAAAAATTTGAACCATTCCAATTCCACCAATAGTTTATAGAAAAATGCATTATTATGTCACTGTGTTTTCAGTTTTTTTAACAAGATCTTATTTTGATTTTTTATGTTTAAATTTAATGTGTATTAGAGTATTAAAATTTATAGATTATCTTACTTAAGTGTTTTTAATATCGCTCAAAATTTTCATATTAATAGCTTTAAAATTTTCTGAGATACAGTGTAAAATGTATATTGTTGCATTATTTGCTAAATTTACTCTTCCAATTAACATTTGCTAAACTCCGACAAGTACTTCTTTACGTAAGAAATAGGGCATATAAAGTGTTTAACTTCGATTTCAGAAGACGCAGCAATCTAAGTAAGTACATGATCTCTTGTTTCCTTCATTTCCAACATTTTCACGAAACCATGTTAAGCATATATATTTTCTTAGATGCAATCTAGTTTCGACTGTTTTAGGGTTCGTACTAAACTTATCCTATAGTTCCTTTGGAATCACAGAAAAGAGCAAATTGTTCATATTATCAACACTGCATTGCATAGACATTATTTAAACGTCAGGAGTTCTGCTTGAGAAAAATGTAAACTTGTTGAAAGCTTCAATATTTCACTAGTTGTTTCAGTATTAGGTGAATATATAACCAGAGTGCTACCAACAGCAATGAATTTGGATCGGATGATACCATTCCTGAGCTATCAGTGAACAATCCCGTATTTGTAATGATCTAATAAAAATACCAGTTAAGTGAAGAAGCTCTATGCCAACCAAAATGAAAAATTTCTCAAAATATTCGACCGAATAAAAGACCGACATGGATACTTTTCCCTTCATTCTTCCCCACCATTACATTCCGTCATTACGTATCTCTCATAGATGGGGGAATATTCTCACCCATTTTCTTGTCACTTTAATCGTACGCCATGCTGGTTGTCTAAGCCACGGGGATGGCAGACGTCTACCTTAATAACTGCAGATAAGATTCTCAAACGTAATGTATTATTATTATTATTATTATTATTAAATTGTGTATTGTTTTAGATATAGGTTTAGAAGGTTATTTAGGTATATTTCTGTGTACAGTTTTCAAAATCATTATTTATATGCTACCCTAGTATTGCTGTCTACTTTATTCGAATACTCAACCAAATCATATTATTAGAGATGGTCAAAGCAACTGGCATGACTACATAGCTTTAATATCTGAAATTCCCTTATAAAAGTATCCAACATGACATGAGAGTGACATATATGCCGATTATGGGACACCTGTAACTATTTTCTATACGTTGCTGATTTAGAGTATTTGTAGCATTTTTCATCGGATACTTGTAAAATACTCTTTTATTAGCTTTTGCTGTTTGTCTGATTTTCTTACGTTTTACCCAATCATTTTCTATAGCTTTAATCTACAGTCCTGATGGACATCTGAGATATGTTTTGATTGGTACTAGATGTTTAGTAAATATACGGTGGCCATAATGAACGCGTTTTTGTTTTAATAATAAAACACATAAATTATTTAAAAGTTAATATTATTAAGTTAACATGAAGAACAAATACGTCATTAAGCACGAAACAAAGACAAATGTCTTCCACGGCTTCGTTGGTAAACTTTTCAACGACTTTAGCACAAAGTTCCGGCTAAATTTCACCTATGACATTTCTGCCTTGAGTTGGAGGATGATTCGTGGATTGTACACATAAACATAAGATTTTACATACCCCCACAAAACAGTCACTTGGCGTCAAATCACACGAACTTGATGGCCAATTTTGATCGGCGTCGCTAGAGAGATAAATTACGTTGCAAACGGTCAATCGGCTTCAGCCCTTGTGTTACTTCGACCTTAAAAGGATGCTTTGTGGGATATTTTGTTAAAATTTGCTACAACATTCTCTACCGAATGCCCAGGTGATTTGATGTTCTCTGTCGATCCTGTATCTTCAAATTCCCTTGCCAATCTCTACACTGTTGACAAGTTAGGCGCATTTCGTCTACCAACAATTATACGAAATCTTCAAACCGTCTCTGCATAACATTCACTGTACTTAAAATACGCTTTCAGAATTTGGACGCGTTGATCCTTCGTGTATCCATCCATTTTATGTCATAACAATACACACAAATGACGATCGTTAATGGCATAAAAATAGGCGATGGTCTGTTAAATTTCAGGTCCGACAACCTAACAAATCAACAAAGCCGATCATTTTAAAAATTGCGTTCATTATAGGACACCTTATTTATAAATATGGTCTTCAACAAATATAAAATATTACAAAAAATGTTAATTGTAAAACTATTTTTGGAAGTCGAATATTTGACCAGCACTGTCCACAGGTCAAGTTCTTTCATTTAGTTTAGCCATTCTTCTAGTGGATTGGAGAATAACGGTATCTATTTTTACTTAGTGATAATTATGCGTCTTCATAAATTCACAAGAAAATAAGGAAAGAAGTAAAACAGTGTAAGTATAGTTTCTTTTTGAGATTCCTTTGTATATCTATACATGTTATTATATGCATTGCAATTTTGCTTGCAAAGAATTCGAATAAAAATGACACTTATCACGGTGCAAATGTTCCGCAGTTAACAAATTATTCTTCATGCAAGCAAAACAATGTCTCAAATGTTTCACTCTTAAAGGGGGGAGGGGAAAAAAACGAAGCGGTGGAACTTAAAAGCACTATACGCATTGCGCGCAACGCAAACCGCTTCAGGTACTCATAACAAAACAGCCACAGGGCGGCAGCAGTGTCGAGCGAATGATGCGCATATTTTAATGTGTCTGCCTGTACCACGCAAGCAGGAGAGACCATCACCAACGGCACAACATGTATATACACGCATTCTTTCTTCCTTTCCTTTCCTTTCCCTTTTTTATTTTTTTATTTTTCCCATTCTGTTTAATTGGTCGTACAGCGGTCGCCAACAACCGGTCCACTGTCCAACGTCCCCCGAGGGAGTAAAAGGAAGAGTATGTGCACACTCACACACAAAATCGTTCTGGTATTTCAACAGCTGTCTCCAGAAAGAATAAATAAAACAAAAGAAAAGTAAAATCAATGAATGCTTTGCCCCTCATTACAGGCAAGTGTTAAAAGACTTTTTTCATATAATGAAAGATACAGTTATATTCAATTTTCTTAATTTCTGGTTTAGGTGATGACATGTGCTGTGGCCCATGTTCTCACTATTTTTTTTATCTCAAATTTAGGAACGTGTTATTATTGTAATTGTCCATATTTTTTAAAATTTACATAGTATTTTAATTTTCAGATTGTTAATTCAACATCGTTATCGGCAATTACCTGAAGGATGGACCAATCGGTTGCTCCCGTCAACAGAAATTAACTGGTCATTATACCCTTTTTTCTTCTCTTTCTTTCTGCTACCTGCTTGTTTACAAACTCCATGAGCTGAGAGCGCTTCTCTTTGACTTTAAAACTTTTAAAATGTTTGTCAGTCTTTTGGATCCTATTTTATCTACCAATGTATATCGAAGTAACTTTGAGTCATATTTCAACAGTTTCAGTAGGTGTGTATTACAACAATGCATATCACACTCATAATCACTGATAATTCTATGCAGTTGCTGTATAGAAGTAGGCATTTCGGCATTTCTCGTTGTTTCTTGGTCCTTGGTACTGCTAAGTTATCGAGGTCGCGTCATATTTCAAGTCTGTGCCGATTGGTTAACACATGTATTGTTTTGAACGGCCCGTGAGCTAATAAGCTTCTTCCATTACAGAGTAGGGTTTTTCACCTTAGCTTTTTAATGAGGAGACGTACCTAATAAATTCGGGAGGGACGGTTCCTTTTGGCTTTTCATTATAATTAACAGAAGCTTCTTGATTGCCTTACTGTGACTTAGGTTTGGTATTAGTTTGTTAGAGTTATTTTTATAATACATGCAATGACGTAAAAGTAGTAAAACAAAACTTTTTATTCAAGAAATTTGTCACTTGGCAGTACTTCATTTACTGGGCTTTAATGTTTTCTAAAAGCATATTTCAGTTAACGTTGGTGTATTTTTGGTAAGTTATTTGTTAACTGTATTGTATGCAAATTTTTGCCAGTTGGATGTATATGAAAATTTTGGCAGCCCAATTTGACATATTTCCGTCCCATTTTATGTAACTGTTAAGTTGAATGGGCTTCACGTTTATAGAAATACGCACAAGCTCAATTACAAGTCATTGCACTATTTAATTATTTTATGCTTAATGAAATGAAGTATGCAAATTTTTATGAATATATTTAGGTGTAGTCTTCCCGTTTAACATACCACCACGTGTGGCCAAGGTCGTTAAGGAGCGGCCTCGTGAGCGGGAGGTCTGGGGTTCGATTTCCACCGGGATTGTCCTCCCTGACTGAGGTTTTTTCCAGGTTTTCCTCAGTCCCCGACAAATGCCGGGTAGGTACCCTAAATTAAGGCCTGGAAAGCTTCCTTGCTTTAAAAAAAATACAGCCTGTGGTGACTCAGTAGTAAAAATGGGCGTTAAACACTACTCATAAAATAACATATAACATGTTTTAATTTACAGTCATATATGCTATTAACAATTTTTGTAATAAAAGGCAAGTAAAATTAATTTACTCCACTTTAATGATGTTAAATGTCTTTATTCTCCTGTTTTAACGAACCACGCATATACTTCCCATAGATCCTCAGGGACCTTGACATTCTTTTAGCACGTCGCCCACACGCAGCTTAAATAATTACTTAACAGATGAAAGTTAGCTCGTACGTAACAGTGTTAGCTAGAGCATGGTGCTTCAAATCATACACAAACAAAGTCACCGTAAATACATGACAAAGTTATAGCTCTGCGTGGTTTTTAAAGTAATAATTAAAATAAAGTTGCCACTTGCTGTCGGTTGCAAAGGGCGACGCGTAACATTTCGTAAACTTTTAATACACATATTTTGCTTGCTTGTCTTAAATGTTTCATTTATTTTTATTTTTTACTTTAAATACCGCCGAATGAAGAAATGCGGATAGGGATGGGAAAAAAAGCTAAATAATGCAGAAATAAAGGAAGGAGGCAAAGAGTAACTTGCCAATAGGGACCGTAATATTCAACAAAAGCTTACAGAGATATTAGGCGCTAGGCAAGCAAATCATACACATCTTGTACAAAGAGACCTCTTTAGAAGTCAAGTTTGAATCCCGGCAAGGGAAACTCACAGGGTCTGTTTATCTAAACCAATGAAACTTCCTCAACTATGAAAACACTCATCTCAAAAATCGTAAGTTAATAAGTAGTAGTGTACAAAAGTCTTGGGCGACCAATCAGCTTATAGGTCAGTGGGCGTTTTTTTCCTGAATTTCTTACTCTTACGGATATATTATATGACTTACTCTTTGCACAGTCAGCGGCAAACTAATATTCTTGTGATTATTGCAACAATTTTGACAGTTATTTATTTTTATGTGTCCTTATAGCACGCTAAAACGACTGCTAATTTTTATACTTTTGATGTCTATACGTGGCAATGTTCACATATCAGTTTGCTCCTGAATATTCATAAGTAATTATCCTTCGCTTTATTTGTGTGACAAGTTTAGAATTCTAATTGATATAAAATAAATTGCTGAAAATTGTAACAATAACCTGATAATTTATAATGATTATATTCATGAATTTTTACATTTTCAGATTTTGATATTTTATTATTTTTATTTTTCTATTTAAAACTGGCATTTAAAATAATTCTAAAAATTCAAACAACATTTTTAAAAATAATTTTTTTGCGCTATTCTTGATCACTCTCCCCGATAAACATGATTCATTTTGTAAATATTTGTTCTAAAGAAGAAACATTTTTCCAAAGTATTCGGTAAACAAATAAATATGTAAAATACATTAATGAATTAAAATACATCAGGAGCAAGAGGAAGACTGTGGCTAGGGAGGTTTCGAGGTTCTATTTCTTCTATCAACGTGATTATCTTTTAATGTTTGTTTAACTGCAATTTCTGAAAATATTTTTTTCCACGTAGGTACCCCATTATATCAGAAACTTGAAACTTGGAAATTTTAATCAAGTATATTTGACATAGTAATTGCTCTATCTTGGAAGTTAAGATTTGCATATGTTGCCATGGTTCTAAAAAAAGTAATAATTTGTTTATGGAGCTTAAAGATTTTCAATACAATCAATTTTTCCAAAGAAATAGAACTATTCATTTTAATATCCCCATTATCTTTAGCAGGATTGCCTCCTTTCTTCAATTATTTAACGAAAAAGTATGAAAGTACCGTGTATAGTTATTTATTAAAAAATAAATTACAAATTTTTAAAGTAAAAGTGCATCATTATATTTATAAAATTGTAAATGTCTTACTTCAATGCACTTTCTTCTTTTTTCATTAGTCATGTGAAAAAGTGTTCACAATACAACATACACAAATAAGCTAACCATCTTTAATATTTTTTGAGATAATGGGTCATGAATTGTTAAATTTAACATTGGCGAGATAGGGCATTTTGACTCCCCTTCAGCAGTATGTCACTGGCATTCTCTCATGCACTATTTGTTGAGACGATAAAGACCTCTGATTGAAATATCAACAAATCTTGCAATAAATGATTACGTATTATTAGGTATGTGTTTATTCCGAACATACTACCTCTCGAGACGACTACAATGTGACTCGGCATGGGTGAGTCCAAGGCCGCCACTGAGAGCTGAAATACTTTCACATTTTTGTGGTTCAGGACCGTAGACTCGTTTATTTTGAGAGAAAATGCTAGACGTTTTGCGTACTAAAAGTACAGTATTTGCTATTATTTGATTTTTTAAGGTTTATATTTTAAAGATAATTTTTTATTTACGGATTCTTGAGGCGGCATGAAAAATTAACGCGGAAAGCTCACCTCAAACCGCCCGAGCCTTCAGCGTCAGAAAATATGCGGCGACCAACGAAACATTCTTGATGATGTACCACTGACCAAATTACATTGCATTGGCAAATAAAGCTTGTGTCTCACACACAACAAATTTAAATTTACGGTGCCGATTTCATTGGAACAGAAATTCCTTTATGATAAGAATATTTTCAGTACAAAACAAAACATGCATTTTCTATACACCTTTGCTTCTTTAGGGTCAAAATTGAGCTAATCATTTACGTTTTTTTAAAGTCACATATCAAGAATGTTCAGAATACAATTAATGTCATAGCTGTATCTTTGAATTAAGAATGACAATAGGAATACCGCAAAAATCCAGGTGTTAATCTCACGAAACAGATATGCCAGTATTAGATTGCCTTTTAGGAACCAGCTCCTTGAGACATCGCGCCTGCCGAGCTCATTACATCACCTTTCCTGCCATTCAGTTTCGGGCGAACCGGTCGTTAAGACAAGATAGCCTGTTAACAAATGGAAGGAAAAAAAAAAAAGAGTGAAAAGAGAGAAAACAGCAAGCTGTCGTAGACAGAAATAGCTTGCGGCGAAGATATTTTAGGTTTTCCATTAAATATTCAGGGACCGCACTCCTCTTAAATGGGTTCCCTGCAGAACGTTGTGCTTTTGGCTTCAACCTTGTGCGCGAAATAAATAGAGAAAACTTGCGCTCATTTAGAATAGGTGTCATTGTTCGCTTTGCTAGTGCTAAGCTTTGCTTTACTAGTGTCAATGGCTAACCCATCTTGGTTTCTGCTATGCAGCTTTGCGGTTTGAAGGCATGGCTGAGTTTATAGAGGAGTTTTTATTTGAACTATCGGAAAACTTGCATGGAGTTAGCAGTCGGTGGAAATTATATCCATAACTGACAAAATAAAACTAGTTGAAGCTAACAGAATTGATATCAGCAGTTCCTTACATCATAAACTAAATACAAGGTTATTTACGAGTCAGGCTAAGTATATATGTTAACACATACGATCTTTCTATACGTGGGTTTATGTAAAACAGCTGAAAAAATATATGGATTATCGTATGAGTCAAGATCTCTGAGACACATTTGGAGAAGTGACATATTTCACACTGAGAAATCTTTTTGTTAAACATAATATATTCTGACATGGCTGCATAATTGAAGAAAAATGTTTAGGACATTTTACAATAAAAACATGATATTAATTTATTTATTCATTCATTCTGCATATACCATTAGGACAAATTACAGTGCCTTGAACACCTGATTACATTCATTATACCGTCGTGGCAGTATCTATTCGACTGTGGAAAACACTTAAGGTATGTCGCATTCGATTCCAAGCAGTCATTTTTCACTCATCAGTTCGTGTCTTGTGTCAACTAGAATGTGTATACGACCCTCTGTACATCCCACAATGAAAAAAAAAAATCTACAGTGGATACTTGAACTAGACTGCACACTGAGGTACACGGCGAAGAGGCAGCGGCATGTGGTTTAACATTGAAATCAGTACACGCAAATATAAACGAACAGAAATGCACAAGATCTAAACAATACGTCATAAAACATAGATTATTTACGAAAAATGTTCCTCTCCATCAAATTTGTCGCAGAGATTCTGATTCATTCTGTACAATTTACACACTGACCACGCTCTTTGTACAAGAGCGTTATATTCTGGTTATAAGCGGATACTTCCAGCTAAAATTGGTATTGGGCTGTTCTAAGTTGACTGCCACTCACCCTTTGGAGTGCAGAACCCAAAGCTTCTTACAAATCCTACGACTCAAAATGGACCTGTCAAGACGCCGGGTTCAAAGAGCGAGCTGTTATCGACTTTCCTGCAGCAGAATATGTTGCTTCTATTGACATATCCTCCCAGAAACACCGTCCAGTTCAAGCAATACCATCATAATGTCTCTTTAGAACTTCAAATATAAAACACAAGTTTCAATAAGATAAACATCGTTTACTGCATTCCGGAACTGTCAAACGCTGGAATTGGAACGTTGTAGTGAAACTGTAAAAGTAAAAAAGATAAACATAATGATGATATACTTCTTCAACGTGACAAACTAGTTAAAAAAAGAAGAAGAAAGAAAAACCACACAACAAAACAAAGTACAGTGCGCTTATTATACTTATGGGCCGCTTGAGCGTATTATCTGCTTGCAAGAGATGTGCAGCAGCTGCAACCGGAAAAAAGGAAATGAGTCACCGTGCATAAAGTTAGGTCAGGTAAAATGATACTATGTTTAAAACGGATAATACTAATCATTAACCTGTGTTATAAGAGATTTTGACAACGATGCATCTATGCCGGCATCCGGGAATGCCTGTAATTCATCTAACTTTTCTTCTGTAAGAACACCGCAATTCGTATCATTGAGAAATTCTGTCCCTTGCAACTTTTTCACAAGTTGGCGAACAGTTTCTCTACCTGCAATACGATTGTTAAGATATTTTCTTGAGAATCGTCTTCCGCTTCTTACAAAAACCCGTTTGCACATATGTATCGTAAATAAAACTTGTTAATTCATAAATAGTTTGTAATTCTGATGAAACAAGGAAGAAAAATAACTGCAATGTGGATACACTCATCCATAAAACTACCTCTACATAAACAAATATACCTCACAAGATGCCACCAAATACGTAATCAGAAGTATCTATAATTTCTGGCAAACAACTTGGACACAACAGCCATTTAGCAAATTACACGAAATAAAGCAGAATTCAAGAATATCATATCCACTGCAGAAATTGAATCGTAAGGACCACATTGTCATCATTGGACTTACGGATTGGACACATTAAACTAACATATTTGCTTCTACTGAATAAAATATCTCAACATCTGTCATAGCGCTATCTCTGCACATAACATATTTTCCGAATGTCCACCATATCAACTTCAGAGAGCACGATATAATCTACCCGGCCTTCAAGAAATCCTCTCACAGTAAAACTCTGTTCAAATTCTTAATATCAAAAAATTTATTTAATAAAATATAAAAATAACACGATGAAATTTCTGTATTAATATTATATTAATGTTAAACATCTACCATATAAAACTTCAAATTATGTAATTAATATATTGTCGCGATATGACTACTAATGTAAGCTAAAGCGACATAAAATAAAAAGAAAAAAACTGCTCATTAATACTATTATCATGTAGTGGCATAAGTAAACGAGAATAATTAGCACACATTTACACACAAAGAGTATCAAACAAACGCACAATCACTCGCTGATAAAGCCCAACTTAAATGGATTATAAGTTGTAACATGCACGTGCATTGTACGGCCTTGACGACTGGTTTCTCCCAGTATGCAGCAATACTCTGCCGGCCCTTAACTCAAATAAGCCGCATTGTATGTCTAACTGTGCAAGCGGGATAGTGTTTTAAGGCGTTTGGCATTTATAACAACCCAGGAACCTGACAAATTAATGATGAAATGTAATGAAAATAACGATATAAAATTGGAAAGTAGTTAAATTCTTTAACTTGTTCATGAAATGGACATGTACTTGCAGATTTATTGCGGGTAGATGCTTAAAAAATGTACTCTTCCATTTGAGAAGCATCTAATATCATAAAACATGATTCTTACTGTTTGATTATTTAGGATTGCTGCAATTAAGTCGTATAAATTATTTTTGTGTAATTTTTTTATCTGATTTGACTCTACATGCTTGAAATGAAGTAATTCCATATTTACGTGCCAAGCAAATTATGTTAGAAATTTGTAATAATTACTGATTATACAAATAATTAATTTCTTGGTGGAAAAAAATTACTCTCTTTACAAAGTTGAAGCTGTTTCAAAACATTGTTACACATTGAAAATGAGCAGATCTACAAATAAGAAACCGTTTCAATTAAATATTACAACACCAGAGCCTGTTGCTTGTCTTCGCCTAAGAGAGAGAACATTCTCCGTGTTTATCTATCAGTTGAGGCGGTAACGAGGTCTATCAAGTGAAATTGCTTTAGTCTTCAACTACGTTACATAATTCGATCTTGTGTCATCCTGCCTCAGGCAGTTAGCGGCGAAACCCAATGATGCAACATTCAAAAAGTAATATAATAACAACTATTTGGAAACATTGTTTCCTTCTTAATATCATTATTTTTCTCATGTTTATTAATTGCAATGTTCTTTTACTTTAAAGGACTGACTATTACAATTGATAATCAGCTATTACCGCGATCATATAGGTATACTATAATTATATGGAATATTCATCGTCATCTTAAGCGATGGTTTATGGATTCAATATTTTTATTCATGTTAGAGGTGTAAAAAGATATATTAACTATGCTATTGATACACTTTCTTATGAATGAACAAATACTAAATGTATGTTATTTAGCCAGTAAAATATCTGAATAAAGCGTATTTTTTTAATAGTGTTTAACGCTCGTTTTTACTACTCAGGCACCACAGGCGGTGGACACTGATGATACATGAAATATTGGGAAAGGATTTTTTTTAAGGAAGCAAAGGAGGGAAACATTTCAAGCTTAAGTTTAGGGACCTCCCCAGCATTTGCCATTTATGCGGACTGAGCAAAACCAGGAAAAAACCTGAATCGGGGAGGACGAACTTCACAGGAATCAAACCCCAGACCTCCCGCTTACGAGCCCTCACCTTAACCACCTCGGCCACCCGTGTCGGTAATAAAGTCTAAGAATTTAGATCTAGTGATAAGTCATCAAAATGCCAAACCGTTAAAACATAATCTTAGCGATGAATAAACAACAAACAAATGTTTATGCACTATAACAAATACTTTCGTGGTAATTTACAAATGCATTACCTGTACCACAAAAAATAGTTTAATAAGTTTATCACATTTATAATTCTTGACAAATGAGAAAAGATTTTTGGTAAAATATGGTTAAATTGTTATTGTTACTACTACTGTCTCTGATACCATTTTTGAAGATATTTATTACTTTACTATCTCAAAAAATACCAAGACATTTGAAAAGCAAATCTCGTATTATGCTATAGATCACCGAGCGATGTGGTTCAGTGGTATCCCTTGGGACTCGCATTCGGAAGATACCGAATTTAATTCCCGTTGGGCTGGCCACCCAGTCCTTTGGCTTTTTCGTGGTTTTACCTGGTCACTTAGGCGAATGCTGGGATGGATATTTACATTTCATGAAATTTCCGCTCCCTAATTTCGTGTTATATCTTTCCGTTGTTTCTGTTACAGCAGGGTCTAAAGCGATAGTGGTAGCTTAGAAAGGTTTCTACCTCAACGTCAGGAATGGAAGCGGATCTTCTAAGTAGTTCGCACAACAACCGCATAGGAGTGTTAGGACTCCATCTGCGTCCGCGCAGTCATCGCCTGTATATCCTAACCACCTGGTGTCTCCCCTATCGGATATCTTCCTCCCGGAGATGCTACCATTGAGGGAGTAGACACAAAAACCAGCTATGAGCAAAGTTCAGATAGCGAAAGTTTCCTTCTCTGTCCCAAATCATTTATCCACGTGGAACTGCTATTGATTCCGCAAATTTGTAATAGTGAAAGTTTTGAAATAATTATATAACTAAGAAACTGCTTCGGATTTTTAACAAGTAATTACGCTCTAAAATGCGCAATACGTATGAATAAAAGTGTTCATCAAAATCCAAGTTGCAAGAGGAAAGATTGAAACTCAATGCTTTAGGACATTGTACGAAGCTTCCGGGAGAGAAGCCCACCATAACGAACTATTGCAAGGTGGCTGAAAACATTTCATCAAGGAAGGGAGAACTGCGAACACAGGCCATGCTGTATTTCATTTTCTTAACAAATACTGCGAAGTTTGTAACACCCACCTAATCCACCAGGTATTATCTCTTATGACTTGTTTCCGAAGATCGAAGAACTTTAGCAAAACATTAGCTTTCAATCAAGCGTTTCAGATCGATCAGTGAGAGAAACATCCAGAAATGATGCTGCAAATGCAGTGCGCTGTCTCACAAGGAATTAGGCAATGTATGGCAGAGAATATATTTAAAGTATGTTATACCAAAAGTAGCCTAAATAAATTTAGTGTGAAACAGTAGCTATGTTGACATAACTTATCCAGTACCTTAGTACATAGGTAGTGGATAAGTCATAGGTCACAGAAATAAAAATATGTTTTAACCTTTTCGAAACGAATTAAGCTTACTTCGAGTTTAGTAGGGACTACAAAAATACACAATTTTCGTTAAAGGAATTTAAATTCTAGTTAAATGTATTATTATTATTTACAATTATTTTACTATCAGGAAAAACATTGCATATATTATCTAAAAGAAGGAAACACATTTAATATAAAGCTTACATGAGACACAATCAGTTCTTCTGGTTTAGTTATAGCAATAATTGCTTTGTAGACCCAAGGACGCGGGTTCAAACCCGGCCAGAAATGTTTTAGGACGTAAAAAAGATAAGTATTGTTTCCTCCGGTTTTATCGACCGTAACACATTACGTTTCAATAGATGCTCAAAATGTCCACCATTGGCACATTCAAATAGCATCACGACTCCTTTGATTTTACTAGCTACCTCTTTCCAGTTGTTAATGAAGCGGATGAAACGGGCCTAGAAATACACGTCCTATTTGTATCTAATTAAAATGGGATATTGAGTTAGGGAATCCTGTATCTGAAAATGGAAATATGGGCTTAAACATGTCCCTAACTATTGCTGTTTTCAGAATTATTTACAGATATCTACATGTTTTTCTTTACATTTAATTTTTACATTGCTTACAATACTATATCAAACCTGAATTAACGTACAATCTTGTACCTCCCAACACTTGCTCAAAATGACAGCCACCAACTTCAATGCGGGCACGACATTGTCGTATGCAATTCTGCCGCGCCCCTTCAAATATAATTACAGAAATAAACACTCGTCGTGACGAATGTTGCCTGTTGGCAATGTCTGCTCATACCGTATTACCCCCTTCATGCTTTCCGACTCTTTGAATGGTATTTATTTATGGACGCTCTTTAATATCTCAAGTCATCAGCGTCCCATTCAATTCAGGGCGTGAAACGGCCGGTAAATTTTGCTCAGAGGCCTCTTCTTTCAGGCTTGAGGTTCTTTTTCGTGCCGTAAAACTACGACACGGGACACACGGCTTTACTTCCCTTTCGAAGGAAGCCAATCATATTTAGTATTTTTTGCGCCCGAAAAAATTCAGCGACTCTAGCCGGGATTGAACCCGCAATCTTGGGTTTATGAAACAAGTACGGTAACCACTAGACCACCAGGAGCAACTTCGAATGGTATGAAAGAGTTTGTCATTTATTCATAGCATATTCTGTTAATTACGGTAAAATAAAGTCACCTTGTGGACTATAAGTAAGCAAACCAATGCATCATGAATTGCCTTGCCTTCAGGTTCTCCCACACCTGTTTAAATCACATTTTGTTTTATTTTGCACACTTTTATTAAGCACTCTGTATAGTGAAATGGACTAGAACAAGTATGAAACACGCGGATTATGTTCACATGAACTTTTTGGTTTTTTGTGTAAATCTATATTTTCTGCATATATGTATATACACATTCACGAATATAAAATAAAATATATAACTGAGGAAGTAGCTTGCAGCTTGCAGCTTTGTTCCTCTAATGAAAAGAGGATTAAGCATGCGAATGTGAAAAACCAGACTGTAAAATACCTCAAGAAAGTTGCACGTAAAACTATAAAAATTAACAACTATAAAATGAGCCTTTCAGGCGCAATGTATTAACCGAAGAATGTTTGCAATATCTTTTAAGAAATTCTCTTACATTCAGTCACTAAATATTCAGTTTTTTTCTATCGATTGTTTATTAAGAGCAAATTAATAAAAAAATTAGATTAAAATCAAGCCATTGAGCGGGTATAAATCACTTCCGATGTAATGCCTTTACAGTAAATTGTGCTAGTAGGATTTTGATTGGAGAGAAAATTGAAAAACACTGCATCAAAAGTCGACAGCAATGCTTAAATTAAGTATATACTATGTAGTCAAACTTTTCATTTTACGCTTAGCAAACTCTAATTTCATTACAACTCCACATTGTAATCATGCCATCCGTTATAATTAAAAACGCTGATACTAAATAAAAATAAAAAGAACTGTATTAGTAATTTAGAGAGTGTGAATATACTTGGATCAAGCAGTTCTCTTCTTTAACTGAAATGTTGAAATGTGATTTTTAAACACGGTTTCTGTAAAATACTGTATGTGAATTTCACATGAAAAGTTATAAATTGAAAAGAAATGGACATTTTTCTAAAGAGCTCCAAATATTGTTACTTTTAGAGGTATTTAGCTGAATACTAGATAATTCGTTTCACTACGTCTGAAGTTCAGTTCATCGGTATGTTTTCGGCACTAAAGGATGACTCATTGTGTTGCTGCAGAAACTTAATTTCAGAACAGTGTTTGTGGATGATCAAGAGAACTGAAAACGGAATAGCTTACCTTAAAAATAATAATAATTTATTCTGTTCAATATATGTCGTAATATTAAATAAATTAAATTTAATAACAGCAATCGTTCATAAAACGTATCTGCTGTAGTTCTCAAAAATGCCTTATCACTTTCAAGAAGACCTGTGCACTGAGTGGCAGTACGTAACTTGTGTTTAGATTGAGGTGCAGCCTACTTAGGACTGCGCTTCTGTTAAGTATATCGATTTACGCTGGAATGGTTATGAACATGTGTCACATCGCAACGTAGCTCCATATTGAAGCGTTTGACACCATTGGATCCGCCTTTCTACTTGTAAAATTCTTTGTACATTCTGTATATAGAGTAACCAGAAAATCCAGTACAGAGCACACCAGCAGAGGCTTGTTGGTTCATAGTCTAGCAAATAAACGCAAATGTCGTTATTGGTACCAGAACGCGCTAATATCGTTCAACTGCTAATCCCATGAAATAAATACTACAAAATAAATGTTCTATTTCCAAACCCTTGAAACCTGCTAATTGTTGTTTTGGCAAAATAACACGTTTTAGATAATTATACAGCTCTACGCCCTCGTTTGACAAATCCTGACCTAGGAGCTCTTTAGGTGTAATTTAACCATTGCATATCACCACTGAGATTCAGCTGCGATTTTAACACACTGGTTGGATGGATTATCCTGCATTACCCGAGCTTATTATACGTATTAGAAGAATATGTGATAATTACCTAAGTTCCGGTCTGTACGGCGTAGTGCGGAGAGGTGTAGAGATGCGTCGCTAGGTGCCTAGATCGATCATATATTAAACAATGCCCATAGTATACCTTACCTTAGTACAGCATTCATTTGTTAAATTATGAAATCAGAAATGCTAACGTTAATCCTAAAAATCGAATGTGATATACATATATAAAATACATTTGGTCGTAAAGGTAATTGTAATTTGGTCCAGATAGATTGAACACCTGAAACGGAAAGCATTTTTTCAACTTTTTATAAAGGACATATGTTTTGCCTATATTAAAGAATATTTATCAATCTTTCCTTCAGAACGTTCAAACTGTGCAGGAAACACACAAAGACATGCATTTTTCTGTTTTATATAGAGAAATAAAATTCCCAAATTACGTGAAGTTCAAAATAAAACACAATTCTTTCATTTATGCTCAGAAAATATTGGAGAAAATATTTCTTTACACCTATTTCGTCTTTAGACAAATCTCATTTACTCAAACACGGCATGTGTTGTTTTCTCTCTCCCTCTCTGTATCGTAGGAGAAAAATATTACATTACCACAGTGTATGATTTCACACTTGCTGTGGTATTCCTTGCAACACATGACACTTTCCTATAGGTGGCTGTAGCTTAGGTATTGTTTTCGTGGTTTTATTCCAGAGCATGTAAGTTTTCATAACACTATCATCAGAAATAGGTTGTATTTTTTCACTTCTTTAACTAATTTACAATTTTTTACGATATCTTTCTGATACAAGTTACTCAGTAAACGTTACGACTTCATAAAGTAATACTAATCATTATCATCGAATTACCAGGGTTAAGTCCAAGGTTTATTCCGGGCCTTAAGGTCCATAGGAACAATTTAAATTTAGCTATACTTTGCCACATGCAGATGTCAAAGGAGTAGATGGTCAGCCCATTGCCTCAAATGTTATCTAGTGTACTGGTAAGATGCTTGGGCATGAAATGATCGTTAATTTTGTCCAGGTACTTCCTTTTCCGGTATGAAGTTCTTTAGCAAGCTCTAGTCCATAGCTCAAAGTCCTTCACCAAGGACTTGTGCGCTGGAGCTTTTATCTTCATTAGAATATAAAAGAAAATTTGCAATGTAAGAATAATTGTTATAAAATACATCTTATTTCTTTATTTTTATCATTAAAGATTATATGCTGGAGGCATAAAAATAGGTATTTTGGGAGAGGGAGATATATAGTATTTACATCATTCTTCTTACTCTTAGGAACCAAGAACTCGGATTCTTGGCTCCTAACATAATCTGTTAATTTTTTGTGCCACAAAGTGTAACGTTTAAAATATTAAATCGTTTCATAAGAAAGAAAGAAAGAAAGAAAGAAAGAAAGAAAGAAAGAAAGAAAGAAAGAAAATTGATTCAAACTGATGTTAGAACTTAAAAAGAATATTCCTTTTCAGTAATTTTTTAAAATACTGCATATTGCAATGTATCTCTTTTTAAATTAAAATTTAAAAAGTTTTAAAAGGAAAAATAAAACCGCAACTGTACGTGACTTTGTTTCAACATTTTTTTTCTGTGGACGTGCACAGCAAAATAATTTTATTGTAGCACTGGTACTGCAACTAATGAGCATGTGTTTGTTCGAAAAGTGAAATGCAATTGGAATTACAAAACCAAAAAGCAAACTAGGCAAATCAAGTTATACAAGTAATGAATCAGCAACGTTGACATTTTTTCGATGGGTGGTAAGCCAGTTCTGATCAAGTTTGTCAGAGATTGCGGATAAGAGTATTGTGGACTAAATGAAAGGTTAATATATTGAATACAAAATTATATTATTTATTTTAGTGTTCACTTACTGAAAATTACACAAATTTAAAAATTTAATACAACAACACTACTAAATTTTTAATTTATCAAGCTTTTGAACACACTGCTGCTGATGAATTTTTAAACGCGGCCGCTATTTATGTTTAATAAAATTGTGGAAGTGGTGTTGACTTTCAGTTCCTTAGTTATATTTTATTGTTTAAAAGTACAGAATTTAAACTAAATTATAGTGTACGACATTTATCTATCATATCTAGATGTAGAATTACAATCATTTAGCATTTTTGTAGATCTTTTGTAAGTGCTAATTATTATGAGCTTGAGAGTGGCATTTAATTCTAATTCTTTCATCCACTATTTATCATTGAAATCTATGAAAGTTTCCTAAAACATTTAAAAGAAAAATCACACATTTTATTTCATATATACAATTTATGATAGCATTTTATGACATTTGAAATCTATATCCTATGATAATATGCACGATTTATCAATTTTTGCTAAAGAAGTTAAGCATAAGGCAATTCTTTCTTGATCCAACAAAAGTATTGCAAGGCTGTGGTGAAACTATTGCATTCTGAATCAACTAAAACTCTTTGAGTTTGTGTACGGTCGGTCCTAGTGGTGTAGTGGTAACCATACTTGCCTTCTAAACCCAAGATCGCGGGTTCAAACCCGGCCACGATCGACGGATTTTTCGGGTGTAAAAATCCTAAGTATGGCTTCCTTCTGAAGGGAAGTACAGCCTTGAGTTTCGTGTCGTACATTTACGGCACGATAATGGACCTCAAGCCTGAAAGAAGAGGCCTCTGAGCAAAATTTGTCGGCCATTTCACGCCCAGAATTGAATGGGACGCTGATAACCTGTGATGTTAATGAGCGTTCGTAAATAAAATAAATAAATAAATAAAAATGATTTTGTAAAAATGATCAAGGTTGACATCGATCCGGAATTATTAACAAACATTTGAAAGTGTGCAGATGCAAGTATGCAGTCCTTGTGTTTACAGTGCACGGTTGCGGTTCTGTGCTGAGTGTATATTTGATATAGTAGTTAAGATTTGTACAAACACAAATGTAATTTTCTGCTAAGTTTTGTAATCGTTTTAAAATCATATCTTAATCAGATAACTACTTTAAAGGACCTTATTAATTCTGAAAGTCTCTGTAGCACCATTAGGGAAAGGACACAACAGAACTTTTGTATTATTTGATTTTCTTACAATGTTTACCGCCATACAAACACTTCTACAAAATTCATTCGAGAAAAGCGAAAACACTGAATGTTTTTTTCTTTCTAAAAGCTAACTCTATTAATTAAATTGCTAATACTTTTCAAAAACTTTTAAAATATATTTACTTTTACAATTAACATATTAACATAGCAACTAAAAGACAAATTAATATTGGCTGAGCACAATAAGGGCAATTAAATTTTAATAATATATAGGTTAAGGTGACGCGTTCTGAAGAACAAAATAATATTCTTTAAATATATTTTAAACTCTATTTGTATGTAACGAGGCTTATATAAATAAAAATTTATTCAGAAGAAAGCATTAAGCAGGAGTAAATCTCGACTTATTTTCTACTCATCAATAACATACTAGAATAACTGTCAACCGATCCTGATGCATCAGGGAAGCAATGCTAGAAACAGGCATTTTAATGTTTTCGATTTCGGTATCAACTAATATTTGTTTTGAAAAAAATAAAAAATTACGAGAAGGCATTACAAAACTAAAGCTTTATTTTTTGATAATAAATAAAATGAATGTTACGTAACATTTGAAGTGACATTTTTCAAAAGTATCAATGTAGTTAGGGGGTGTATAAGTAACCAGTTATTAAAAAAATCTGCAATTTAAAATTTATATCCCATTTAGTTAGTTCAATATTACTAAATTACATAAACCCAAAATTCAATAATTAATTTAAGCTTTTACACACATATAAAATCATAACAGCGCGATAAAAAGTCACACTTCACTTTAATCTTAGAGATAACCACGGGTTGTAATCTTACGAACATTCCTAATAAAATGAAAACTGCTTTAATGTGTTCATGTTTTCGTTTTAAGTGACTTGAAAATATTACTGCGTGAGACAGAAAATGGAAATACAGATACCCAAAAATAAGGGTATAAATGTGAAATTTTAAAAGCATTTCAGAGCATTCTTACTTAATTCTTAATCAAATTAAAACCAAAATAAACACAACAATATCCAAATATGAAGTGTTAAGTACGTTTTTAGCCTAAAACGTTATTTATGTGAAATGTTTTGCTAAACAAATACAAGCAAAAAGCTCAGGTTATAAATGCGCTTGACACACTTAGCAATTGCAGTAAAATAATAAAAACAATATTTTGGCACTTTCGGCACTGTGAGATCTGCATAAACAGGAGAGGAAACACACTGGCAGTAAATATTTACTTGTATGATGCAGCACCCAAAGGCTGCCAACGGCGCATCGCTACGCTAGGAGAAAAAGGGTCAAAAGAAGGGTAGAAAGAATGCTTGAGTGCACGCCAAGTCTGGGGGTAGGCGCTGCCAACATTGTTACGGATTCTTCAAGACGTTGGGGCGGAAAGATAATTGGCAGTGCCGGGACGTTATTACACGCATAAAAATTCTGCTCTGCTTATGATAATAAATAGCACACGCATGCATTGGATGCTTCTACGTGAAAAATGTATGTTCAGGCGAATATGAACATTCCATGAACTGAATGACGGCACGACGCTTTGAGGAGGTGTGTGTAATTAAACGCAAACGTTAACAAATTATTTATAATAGTCATTTGTTAAGGAAAAGTTGAAAATGGAACTTTTTGCCATAAAATATTAAGACAAATACAGTGTTAACTGGGAGAACAAAGATTATAATTATGAACGATAAGGGCAAAACTAGTATGAACGGGGGTAGATCATTAAGTAGTGCTTATTTTTTAAAAATAATTTAATATTTGGGACAAATAATTCACGAAATCACAACCCTTAACTACTTTTCAATAAAGAACCCAAGTGTCTGAAAACATTTCTTCCATCGTGGCACTTGTTTCAATATACCCTGTTCGTAGAACTCTGCATATAGCCGTCTGCTCACAGCCAGTAGCACTTCATCGAAACTGAGAAGTTGACCGCCTAGGAATTTCTTCATTCGGTCAAACAGTTGAAAGTCCGGACTGTATGATGTGTGCTGGAGCTCCCAACCAAATTTCACGATTTTGGTACCAACAGAAGCAGCGTTGTGTTTGTCACTATGGGCACGGGACAATTTCACCAATGCTCTTTCATACACAACAGCATTTACAGTGGCTCCTTATGTACAAATAATAAATTCCACCAACAGAACACCATTCATGTCTCAGAACACGATCGCTAGAACTTGTTCATCTTGAATTTATTCTTTGCTGGGGAATCGGGATGTTTCCACTCCGATGATACCTGTTTTTTTTTTTTTTTTTTTTTTTTTTTTATCCAGGACTCATCCATCACCAGAAAGGCATGCTCTTCTGCAGCATAACGCCGTAAGAGATCCAAACATGTCATCATTCGGCCATCTGTCAGATTCTCCGGTATCCAGTAGACACTAACTTTACGACTGTTCAGAACTTCATATACGATATCGTCCACCCTACCGTAAGAAATGTTGAACAATTATGGATATATCAGCAGACGAATCTATCGCTCGTTCTCAATGGCTGTGATATTCCGTTGAGTTGGAGCTGTTACTGGTCATCCTGAATTAAGGTTAACGAGGTTCACCTGACCTCCTTCAAAGAATGAACACCATCTGGGGATCTTTTAACGGTCCAAACAGATTTCCCCATATGCGTTTACCATTTCCCTGCTTATTTCATTCGAGTTTTGTCCTTTCGACCACAAAAATCAAACTACACCTCTTTGTTCTTCACAAGTTGACGACAATAACACGGGCGCCATATTTGCGACGTAGTTTCCTCTTCTATCGCAAGAGCCACTCTTGATCCAACATTGACGTCTCTAGTGCGGATGTTGGCACAATATTATCTAATCTTATTAACATTTACCAATCTAAAATTCAAACTATACGTGTGCAAACTTGTCTCAATTTTAATAACATCGCCGGAAAAATTATTGTGCATTTCTTATTGCAAAAGAATCGGACTTTTGGGGATAGTTTGATTATAGTTTCTTTAGTAATAGCTACTGAACAGAGTTTCAAAACTATGAAAGTACATATTTTTGGGAACTAAAAAATGAAAATAAATTCCATTTAAGTACTATATACCTTCATCTTGGCGCGACAACGCTCACGGGATTTGGCCGACCGCAGCGATGGCTACACCCTCTGTCTCCGTCTTGCGACATCTTCGGCATAGGACACAATAAAGGTATGCATTTGATCAGCATAGAGCACCACGCCGACCGCCAACAGCGACTTTTGTTTACATCAAAGGATGCCGCCTTTTTATCAAGCAGCTCACCAATTGTACTCCAGACCTCTCTAACTAAGACTATTTACAGATGGTATCGAAACCCTTACCTAAACCCCGGGATTTACCTGCTTTAACGTATTATTTGAAATTAGGAAGATATTGAGATTATATTATTTGTTAAGATGAATATTTTTTGTGCCTTTAATTTTTTGAGGGTTTAGTTTTAAAAAAATATTGGCTATAAATTGGTGATTGTTGATTAAAAGTTTATAAATTTAGCTGAGAGCCATGGGACCGACTTCATTCAAGCCTTCTCCTTAATTCAGTGGATGAAGGAATACTCCAATGAAAAACTAAGCCAGATAACCTAACAAGTATCCTTTCCTTCTCTTCCTGCATTTTCTGTTGTTTTTCATAGTGCTATAAACAATGAAACTGTTTAATGATTGATAATTAACAAGATGTGATGATTATGATGATAACAATAATAATAATAATAATAATAATAATAATAATAAACATTATAGCAAGAACTAGAAAAACATTCTCAACGGAATGGAACAGCAAAAAATTGTAACTCTCAAGAATGTATTGTATGAGAAAGCAGTTACTAAGCCCTTGTGGGTCTTGTATGTTTGTTTTACCGCGTGAACAATCCTATCGACATCAAGGTGGGCACTGTATGTACCAAGGGTCGATACTTTCATTCGTAGCATCGATGCCTAGACATGTAGGTTTAGAGCAAATATGCTGTTAACGAAATGCGTCAACAAGGTACTACGTCTAAAAAGTTGGCTAGTGCCAGCTTTCCACACAGTTGAATTTGAGAGATTAATAGATCCTGTCCCTTAGTCCGGATTGTTAGTATAATGTAATGCAATTGTAAAGCTGAAAGCAGTGTTGTATTCCAGAACAGAAGAGCCGCAATTTAGAATCAACTGCCAGTGTATATACAAAATTATCATTATTCTAAGTAAAAAGTAGAACTGACAGCCTGTACAAAGAAGAGGTATTTACTATAGTAATGATGAAATTGTAACTATACATAAAACTTCTTCCATGCATCAGTATTTTTGCTTTGCTTTTTTTTTTTCCCCTTGTGAAGTTATGAAATTTATAGGTAACGTTTTGCTTTTTGTAATCATTGAAACTATACCTGCCAGAGAATTAAAACAACTTCAAGTCATTTAATAAATATCACATTTTGGAAGTACGATAAGAAATCATAAAATGTACCTAAGAGTGAAATAAAAATATATAACCACGCTGTAAAGATTTATTAAGAAAATGCATAAAAGGAGGGATAGCGAATTCGTAAATACCGATGTAATTGGATAAATAGCTGTTCAGTGCATCTACGGCCGCTGCAGTTAGTCGCTAATTTGACAGAGAAAACTTTTCAACTCCTTCATTAAGAGGTGCTAATAATTTTTAGCTAATGTATCAAAATTCTTTGCTTTCTAACATTTTAAACCTGTAGACATCTACTAAACGAATAAGAAGATTTAAAGTGTTTCATTGCATTTATATGAAAATGTAATGAAGTGAATTGAAGCAGTTATTTCATTAAGTGACTTAAAAACAATATTTTTAAATATGAAACTCTGGAAAATAAAAGAAGACATTGATGTTTGAAATGTTACTACCTCTGAGGATCAAAAACAAATTTCCTGAAACTGTTTATACCTATTCTTGGAATATTTTTACTACATTCATTAATAAAAGAACAGTTTAGGATCGTTAAGTTAAATACTTTAATTTTAAAACGTTAAATTTCTGATATTTGTATAGTATGTGCAAATCAAATTACCTAATAACGCTTGAACCATTAAATTATAAACTCTTATGAAGCCGCAATCATCCGAAATCCACGAATACAAAATTGTCTGAGAAAGAGACTAAAACATTGAATATTGTGGCATATGAGAGGGCTTAATAATGAAAATTATTAGTTAATAAGTAGGCTTAATAAGTAAAATACTGATATTGACACCCATCATTATTGTAATAGGTGACTGTTGAAGTCAACAATCGCGAGCTAATTGCACGCTCGTCTGGTGTGTGTGTGTGTGTGTGTGTGTGTGTGTGTGTGTGTGAAACGCAGGAAAAGTCATATAGCTGCAGTGATTGGGAGATTTTGATAAGGAAGAAGCGTCAGTCTATCGAGAGAGGTGAGCTGGTCAAGATGCACAACCCCTCTCTCTGGCCATCTCAACAGCGTTCTGCAGGCAACACATTTGCATTGTAATAACATCAGGTAAGGCCATTAAAAAGTGCATTAGCATCAGCTCAACTCCCCTATCAGTTCATTATATTATTTGTGTTCCTCGTCCCTTATGTAGGTTTTAACTTAGAACTGGAGCATACCTAGCCATTTGCATAGCCGAAGGGAAAATTAGGAAATAAGCGAATGCTCTTTCGGGGCTGTGACAATAAAAGAAAACTATACATATTTTATATTATATATGGCAGTGAATTTAAGGAAGTAAAATTTACAGCCTTGATTGAAATATCTTCTGCTTATTGTAGTGGTAGAGATGACTGTTACGTAACCTGGTTACAACGTGCTTGATCTTCATTCATTGATATAATATAGGAACTGAGTCCAACGGAGTTCCCACATTTAATTCTGGTAAATTTAAGAAATGAGATTTGCTATAGCAGCTTCTTTATCCTTTCCATCATCACCTCTACTCTCTATAAGCTTAGACAATCATAAGCCTAAGATTGCAAGATATACTTTAGAAACTCACATTAAGTTTATTAACGTTAACAATATTTCAGAGTGGCATATTATTGAAAATTATCATTTAGATTCTTCTTCAAAAGAGAAAACACATGACTGTAGCATTTATTTAAGTGCGGAGGCATTTACTATAAAATATGGACATTCTTTGCCCAAAGACTTTAAGCCAGTGTTTGTCTACACACTTATGAGAGCTGGAATATGCGAATTGATTATATCTGAACGTATGTATCTTTAGTTCTATGTGTATTGCGCTACACATAAATATGTTTAGTATTATTTGTTCAATATCTACATCTTCGTTTTGCATATTAGGCTATCTAGAACAATTTTCTATTTTTGCATTTGAACTATTGTTATATCAGTGGTATAATTTGAAATATTTTACATTATATATCAAGAGTGTTTATTTTCAGTGACAAAAAGATTTTATTAAATATATAACAAACACACATTATTAACTTTCAGCGTGTTTAAACCGATTTTTATGATGGCGGAAAAATATTTTATATTTTACATTATTTCTCGGCTTTTCGCCATTTTTCAATTGCATTGCATTTAAACTCTTCACATTTTATTCCCTCCTTAATCTTTTTAGTTATATCCTCTCATTAAAAACTCCCGGAGATGTGCACATAGGCGAAGAAAAATTGCGGAGTCTACTACGTTTGCGGAGGGGACGACAGACAGAGCGGGTGATTGCCTTGGACTACCAGGTCGCACAAAGGGATTATGACGAAGCTTATATGGATGCTGTAGGGTTTCCTTCACCTAATTTCATTAAACATTGAGACTGACCCAACAAATCTATCACGTTACAGTGATTGATTTGACACACCAATATATTGCTGTACTCAAAATCTATTTTGAGTACTGATTAAAACATAAACTGATTAAACATAGAGTTTTCTTACATGTATTTATTTGCTGAAAATTTTCTCGCCATATCTCAAAGCATTTGAAATTAATAATATCAGATGAGCAATTTTTTCTTTTATTGAAAGCGAAATCAAGCTTAATGATTGTAAAGAATGTCTATTAAATTATATAATTCCTTTCCTGCAACTGGAAGTTTCAA
>CM060836.1:61890000-61930000 GCA_030762175.1 Metallyticus violacea
TTCGCGGCTACGTTTCATGTTACAGATCGTAAAGCATATTTATGCCACTTTAGAATTTTAATTATGCTGTTTGTTGTAAAACTTTTTTTGTTAAGGGGCCATTGCGATTTAATAGTTCTAAAGTTTTACATAAATTTGATCATTTTGCCATTTAATTAATACCAATAAGGTTGTGATGAATTATACATATTTCCCTCTTCATATTCGCGTCAAATTATTATTATTATTATTATTATTATTATTATTATTATTAAATAAAATCTGTAAGCTGGTTTAACTTTTAAGGGTACTTATTGTTTGTGGTGGCATATTTTTTAAATAGTCCCTTTGACTGATATAATTTTCCTCAGAAGCATATTCCTTTCCTTGTATTTGAGCAATAAACTGTTTCGAACATTTTTAACTTACAGTTTCAACGGTCGGATTACGTTACATTTTCCATTCTTTTCCTACCATGGTACAGATCTGCCTACAGTTAGTTAGGTCTCGTTAGTTAAATCACGCACTTTAACGAACTATCGATAACATCGGTCAAGGGATTCTCAGAAAGAATTGAGAAAGTCAATGGACACTTTCCTGATATCGTGTACAAAATGAAGAAATGTTATATCTTCTTACGTGACATGGCTAAGTACATACTTTTAATATCATTATAATTTATTAGAATGTCACTTCAATATTTATACGATCGAATCTTGTGTTGCTCTGACTGCAATGTTACTCGGTTGCCCGTGAATGATGGTTTAGTGGCCAATATATAATTCCCGCCGCCGCATTAGTCATTAGATAATTGGATGACCCGTAAGAATAACACAGAAAAAACTGGCTATACAACGTGGAAAAATTTTTGACAGTAATTCAAAACATCATATTCGCATTTCTGCTCTCGTTTCAACTGTTTCGACCACGGTAGACGGTTAGGGTTCTTTCGTTCTATATGCGGTCTTCGTTGTTTCTGATAACCTTGGCTTTCAAACTGACTACGTATCAATTGCTTTAGTCTATTTTCATATCTTTTCCCGTAAAAATCTCATTTCTGACACCTCAATTTTTCTTTCGTCCTCTTGTCTTAAGATCAAAGCGTTTCGCTTCCATAATATAAGGCAGATTTCGATATATTCAGATTATGAGTTACCATTTCATGTTCTCTTCTAAACATTGGTTAATATATGCGCTGATTTGGTTATATTTCTGGATATTATTCACTAAGCCATAATAATTTTATTTGCTAATATATTGTATCCTAAACATTCTCGTTCTATTACTTCCAGATCAATTATCATTTTCGCTCTCCTTAAGGAATTTCCTTCAGTGCCATTAGTTTCGTTTTTTGATACTCCGAAGAGAAAACGAAACATTGGCAGATCAAAGAAGGGTGGCTAAACTACAAATAATCTGAATCTCTCTGCAAACATTAGAAGGCTTAACGCTTGAAGTAGAGGAAGAAAAGACAAGACATATTTATCTGTGCACATTGAAACGCACCTCCGAGCTGTTCTCTGTTCTTCTATAAGGATACACTAAAAGTATATTACACAGGTTGAAAATAATTTTTTCGATTATTTTAATAAAATATTAGTTTGTCGCAAATTAATTTTATAATTCAACTAACCGCATTGTGCCCTAACGTTCGAATGCAGCACGGAAGTCGTTTGTAATCATATCGTCCAAAATCGTTACGTTTGTTTTCGAATATGACTCTTATATTGCTGGAAATCCCTTATTTGCTTTTTTGTGCACTAGGGACGTGATAAACATCCAAGCAAAAAGTGCAAGGACGTTACATCCAGTGAACGTGAGGACGATATTTTGCTTATCCATTTGTTGGGAAATGGCTGGTTGAGGTATTCTCTCACATCCAACGCAAAACCAATTATAGTGCTGCATTTTACATTGCACTTAGATTGATCTTTTCCACAACACCTAATCTTTTGTCCTTTTTTACTGTCGCCTTTGTGAAATCCGGTTTATTTGATAGTGATAATAATGTCTCCTGATGAGTGCTGTGCAGAGTTAGGTTTGTGATGGGGCTGCCACTTTTAAGCTTTAAATTCACGTTCCCTTAGGTACGAACCCCATAAGAGATGGTTGCTCCCTCCGCTCTCCTCGCCAATCGCACTGCCTTTCAGTTTGTGACTCAGAGTCCTTGGAGTCTTCACCCAAACCCTGAGCAAGGGCTCCTTACCATCCCGGTGCACCGCTTGGGCAGTGTCGCAACTTCCTGTAGTAGTGTCTTAAAAGAGTTTCTACCCGCTACCCGATGTTGCATAAATGTAACAAACAAGGGAGGAAAATGAGAGCAACACATCTGTGCAATAGACCATCCTTACAATGTGTTCAGTGCGGAAGTAAGAGAGATACAAACCTCATTTCCCTATAAAGGCATATACAGAAAATGAACTCGACCAGATACCACTGAACATCTTTTGCTCATTCGCCAGGCCTATTCAAAAATATTTTACTTTCTCGATCAAAATTTCCATGATGTCCTGAAAAGTGAATGCTCTGTAACTGCCATGAGCCCTTTCGAAATCTCTCGTTTTAAATGTGCTCCAATCACATCAATGGAAGTAGAGCGTTCTTTTTCCAAAATGAAAAATGTTCTCTCTGACAAGCGACTGGCTATGACAGTTGATAATACCTTGAAAAAACATTTTCTTGTTGCTTGTAACCCCCCCCCCCCCAAAAGCCAGTTTAAGTACTTTAATTACGTGATAAAGAAATTATCAAGTATCTTAAATACCTATTTTCATTAATAATGAATGATATTATTTTCTGTTTTCAGTTTTAATAAATGTCTATTTGAATTATATTACAACATATTTTCAGAATTTTAAGTGCCTTTTGGCTAGCCAAATTTACCAAAATAAATGTCTGAACTTCCGGGCTCTGATTATGAGGTATTTAAAGGAGGCCCATACATTAAGTCCCCCACACTTAATATAGCTTACCTTAGCAGCAAGTCTCTAACTGATGGGTGTAACGATGATTGGTCAAACTGCTCGCTGCCCTGTAAAGTGTGGTCTGCTTCCAGTACACTACATGCTTCCACCCCGGAGCCTCTCTTCACTCATTACTTTCCGTATCGCTGTTGCTGTTGCTTGCATCATTGACAGTAAACGCTTATCTTAAAACTCGTCAATAAATTTAAGAAGAATGTCCTTCACTACACTACACAAAAACGCAAATAATTATTGAATAAAACACGTGCTAACCAATAGCACTAGCCTAAAATGGAAACTCACTGTCTATTGCGCATACAGATTAACGCCGACTCTTGACCAAAGGCTCTCGCTATGCCTGCTACCTTTGCCAAGGACTTTATGTAAGTGCGCCCGTTCTGTTTTATAATTCCTGAAGGATTCACCATTGCACATTTATTATCTACATTTTTTCTTTCGCCTTAGTAGATATATTATTCCCAATTTACATATTATTATTATTATTATTATTAAATTATGCATATCTAAACTTGGTGAAATAGGAAGGTTTTCACATAATTTTTCTCAAGAGGTTGAGTGAAGATTTTAACATCGAACATTTCAGCCAATGTACATCTCTTTGCTGACGTTTTAATTATTTTTTTTTCGTAAATTCAGGAATTCTGCATCAGAAGAGAACCAAACTGGCAGTGATTGTGTCGCCTGCCCTATGTGATGCATGAGTGTTGTGAGCGGCTGTATAACAAAGCTCTTTCTTGGCGTATGACGAGCGCCGTCCAATTCAATTTGTGCTCTGCTGGCGAAGGAGGGGCTGCTACCAAGTTTGGTTTTTGGGGATGAGGACGTGTAAACAAGCTGTATGTGAAAACAGAGAAATGAGGTGCACAGATACAATTCCACCAGCCGAAACAGGAAGAATGGGACACAGAGCGAACAGGTACATGCTGCAGCATCCGACAGCAAATTTCAAGTGCTAAGTAAAGACTTGAAAGTCAGCAATGCATAGTTTATAAACCCATTGTGAAAGGTTAAATGAGAAAACAGAACTCAAATGAGATAGACACATTTTATTAATTGTTTGTAATGCTACAATATTGTGCTTTATAAACGCTTTTTAGTTTAGGGTCCATAGTTTTGGAATTATACTTTTTCTTTATTTTATATCGCCATACTTAAATAAAAACCTGGTTGCCAAAGGGTTTTCAAAAATTTGACATCGTATTTAGTCATGAAATACAACACGGCTATCATTGCTGTTATTGAAATTGATCATTATCCAGCTATTTTGTTGTAGTCGTTTTTCAATAACATTTAAAAAGCAAAGCTTTCGTTGGCTATTGCGGGCAGTATAGGCAGTGAACTGAGCGAAAGTATCTAGAGAGGTGAAGAGAGACAGAAGCTTTAGAAATAGGGGAAGTTTAGGAGTAGTGGGAGAGTTGGATGCAATTGTTTGATAATAGTAAGGATTACTGTCTTTCTTATTTGAAAGCCTCTGTTTATGTATATATTATTTTAAGGCCTCTCTCTGTTTTCTTAAGAATATTTTATTCTGACTAGGAGAGAGGTACTAAAAATATATCAGTACCCAGATAATGTAAACGTTTTTAGATAAGCAAGGCATGAAATGTATTACCAGTCAACAAACAATTGCTCCACATTTTTCCTATCATTTCGACCCACTCCCACTTTTAGCGGTTCTGTTCCCCTATCTCTCCAGACACCTTCACTCGGTTCACTGAAGATGATAGCTGTAGTATCAGTGAAAGCTTTGGTTTTTAAATGTCATTTATCCAACGATTACGGAAAAATAAGTGATAATGAATTGTTTAAAATTATTTAATTGAAATGAAAAATGATACGGTTATAAAGTTCAAAATTAATGAAGCGTTAACATTACGGACGAAACCTATTTAAAAACATATAAATGTAAACGTTTATAAACGTTGATCTTTATACAAAATTTACAATCACTTTAATTTTAATAATGTAATAAAAATTAAAGGCCAGAAAAACCTTTAATATTCTTTTTTTCCCCTTTTCTTTGTCATTACTTAGTCAAAACCTCCCTGCGCCATTGGTCACCATGATTTCTGCTTCTTCTCTATGCAGTATGTACATCTTAGTGGATTTTCTGGATTATTTGTTAGTGTCAGAGCTATGTCTTTTTGAGAACCACGTCGCAGATCACGCTGTTTCTTTATAACTCCTGATTCACAATAAGTGACACAGTTACTCAAAACATGGGTAACCTTTTTATATTTTATAGCATTCCATATTGAACCCAGCCACAGCTTTTATTACAGACAATTGAAATTCATTTTTGACACAAAATCTTCTTTTGGTCAAATGTTCCAGTTGACGTAATAATCACTTCTGAGCATTTTGAGTTTTATTGGTGCAGCGTTACAACAGAGGGTATACTGGCAGTCTCTAATATCATGTCACAGTTTTACCCACTACTTCTTTTTCTTGGTATCATAGTTTGCTGTATTTTTAGAACCAATAAAGAGAGTGAAAAGTGTGAATTTTTAAGCACCTGAGAGCGGGGTGACAGTTAAATCAATTTCAGATAGAGAAATAACTGAAGAATGCAAATTCACTATTACTAAAATCACCAAAATCACTAAAAATTCATATTAAGTTTCCGTAATATCGTAAATATATGATGACTGTGTCTAGGTGCTTGCGGTAAAGCTCTGGTGGGATTATATATAAACGGATGCCGAGTGGTTATCATAATTTGCCGGGAAGACCTGCCGCTGTTCCCTGTAGCTATACAAGAATTAAAAATCCTTGAAGGTGGACGGTAGATTTGTTGGGTGTCGTTTTTCACTCCACTCCCGCCTTCACCATTATTTTGTTCCCTTATACAGTGAGTTCGCTTCTAAATTAGTATAGTGCATTCATATTTACTAACTATATAGTTCAATTCTTTAGATGAATGCCATTTTAACATAGCAGTAATATACAAAGTTATTTAAAACATTTTTCACAATGCTGCAGCATATAAAACGGTTCTGTATTTAATTAAAAATTTCAATGTGGGTTGTTAAGGCTACGTTGGTAGACTTGCGTACCTTGATTTCTTCTTGTACAAACAATCGGACTTTTTATATTGAGCATATGACGCACGAATAGATTTTCCTGTCAATGCATTCTTCTATATTCTTCTCAAACGCGACCTTTAACTACACTAATGAACTTAATCAGCATAAAATAAATCTCTTCTCAGCTGCTGCGGCCTCAAGGAATCATACTGAATTTTAGTTTCTTCTTGTTACTGTGCAAAATGCACAGTATTAAAACTTCAGAAATATTTTTGACTGACCTCTATATAATGTCACGGTCAATTTCGTGACGTGGGGTGAATGTTTATGCGACAATATTACACTGCTGGTCTTTAAATTTGTAACGCCCATAAGAGACGCATTAAACCGACCGAGTATGACTCTCGAAAACACGACTGCAATACCAGCAGGTGTCTGAATTTGATCAAGGGAGAACTGTGACATATCGAGAGTGCGAGATATCATTCCAAGAAATTGATGCTCTGTTGGACGAAATGCGTCCATAGTGAAATGAATATGACATCACTGAATCGAGGTAGGACGAACATACTGACGTGAAGGATCCCAACGACCCCGTCCAGACAGACTTAATTTCTGCAGGTTGTTATAAACATGCACAATGTGGTACAGTTTTAATAGCCAGCAGTGTAATTTCCGTATCTGTTTGTTAGAAATCACTTGAAAAACAATTTAGATAAAATACATTGCATGAAAAGCACAGCTAATTTCGATTTGGACAAGCTCTTATTCTAGGGACTGAACTTCATACCGCATTATGCATCCCTTAACCCAAAAAACTTGAGGTACTGGAACCATGTGTGGTTGGTAAACACGGTGCCCAACACACAAACATACGCGCACACATAAAGCCATGAACACAATTCAAGTGTGGCAGAACAAAATGGAGAAGGACGTGCTAGATATCTCACTTCGAGACAGAGTGGGCAACTGACACCAGAAAACGGACAGTCCTGAAAGAATTGCAGGACGAACTTTATTTTCTCAAATGGACATGGCCACTTCTGAAAGCAGAGGTTTAGAAGGAGAAGCGGAGTCATGCTCAGTTTTTTCAAGATCATAGCAGGCAGCCCATGATCAAGAATAAACCTGCAAACACACACACACAATACATATATATATATAGTTATTGTTATTTTAGTTACATTGTTAATAGTGTTACATTATTTTTCATTTGAAAAACAGATAAAGATGAAACAAGTCACAGATTAGTAATCGCTATATTTCGAACTACTGGAGTTCTTCTATGGCTAGAAGGCAAGTGAAGGTAGTAAAAATAACATTAAATATCGAAGGTAACATTACGCATGGAAACAGATGAAACAAGTAACATGAGTGTGTGAGAGGGAGAAAAAAATTAATACGTAAGATTTAAACCAGGTGGTATACGCGCTTTGTGTAAAAATATAGCTGCCATCTCTCTATCTCTGAGTAAACTTTCAGAGCTATGAGTAGGTGACGCATCAATAAGCGTTAAATTAAAAGCATCATCAAAATCCTTACAGTGAGACAGGGCATGTTGGGCAACCGGCAAGGGAGACTTGGTTTTACCAGAACGTTCATGCGTAGCGTAGCGAAACAACAGTAGAAGTTAAACCAATATAAAATGCTTTGCAAAGGTTACAAGATAACATATATACGACGTTCTTTAAAGAACAAGTAGCAAATGAAGAAATGTTAAATTCTCTGGATAAATTAGGGCTGCGGAATAATTGACCCGGTATAATTAGCGCACAGGTTTTACCTTTAGGGCGTTGTCAAGGATATGAGCCTGCAACGGGAGGAGGTAAATTCGAAGGAGATAGGTTTGGGCGAAATGTACTGTTAAAGTTAGGAGGTGTTGTAAATGTAAGGTGGAGTACAAATTAAATGTATTAAGTTTTATAAAGTGATTCTATAAGTGATTTTTCTACATTTACTTTATTAATGCATTCATCTTTAAGTGATTTTTCTACATTTGAGGCATTGGGGGCTCTAACATGGCTGGCAGAGCTCACTAGGAGGAGTACTGCCCACCTCATTTCGTCTGGTCTCTTAGCGCGTTCAAGAGCCCAGCTCGAAACATTGTGTTTTTAACTTTTTAGTTTTGTCTTAGCTTCAGTGTTAACTTTTTATATTGGGACGTTTCTATGCCTTTAGCCTCACAGCGTTCAGGCCAAGTTGAGTGTGTATATAGTTCTAAATTAGGGCTGCACAGAATTGACTCCCTTCAGCTCGCTCAACAGGTGAGTATGAGTAAAGTTTTCCCCACCTCACATTCATCATTATCATTATCATCATCATTATCATCATCATTTTATGATATTCCTTAAAATCTCAGGTCATTAGAGCCCCATTCAATTCGAGGCGTGAAATGGCAAATAAGTTTTGTTCAGATAGCTCTTCTTTCATGATTGAGGTTATTTTACGTTCTTAAATCTACGACACGGGACCAAAGGCTTTACTTCCTTTCGAAAATAAGCCACAATCAATATTTTTACACCCTAAAATCTATTGATCATGGCCAGGTTTAAACCCGCGACCTTGAGACTACGAGTCAAGTATAATCTTACCACTAAATCATAAACTGACTACCCTAACTCGGTAGAGAATCTTTGCCCTTAACGGGATTTGATAGGTTATCACTGTTATCACAATATGAAGAAAACATCATGTATAAACTACAAATACAACATTTGTAATTGATTTTCATAAATCTTGAAAGCAGAGGTCAACTGAAGACTAGCGGAAGGCGGACGAGGAAGTTACGATTGACTAATTAATTTTTTAATTAGCAGAATAGACGTGGAAATTTCTTGCGCTGGGGCAAAAGAGGTGGGGATTGCAGATTGAGTGCTTAACAACAATATGATGCTAGGATTTACGGAAGGTCTCGACGACAGGGCAAGGACTGTAGGAATGTTATAGATCGACTTATGCAATCGACTTTCTTGAGCAATACGTACCAATTTTCAGAGTTTCAGATTTATTTGAGGTAAGTTTCAATAATCAATGTGATACAATGACATTAAGAATTAAGTTTGCAAAGTGCATCTATAAAAGAAATCCATGCTTGAGAGTACAATTTTCTTTTCATAAATTTACTTATGTATATTATTATACCAGAATCGCAGATCTAACTAATTCTTTACTCTGAAAAAAAAAAAAAAAAAACAGTTTAGGGGCATATGGCAGAACTTTGATAGCTTCAGAATGTTATATCTGAGATCAAAGCAGAAGAATGTTGTTTTCTATGGAGAAGTGAGAAAGAGTATTCCAGGTTCAAATAAACGACGGGACAAATTTAAGGATATAAACCCCTCTTAACTTATGCCGTAACTGTTACAAAACTCCGTGAGATCCATAAAGAAACAATATTGATAATACCATTTTTAAATTACAAAGACTGAATTTTAAGAATAAAATACCCATAAAAGGGTAAGAGAACAGTTTTAATCTTCCATCAAAATATGACATTTCCATGAAACCGTATCTCTATTATGAGCCCTCATAAATAGACACAGGAGAAATTAAATTCATAGATATATGTCTGAGTGTACTTCAACACACTATACAAATGAATGACTATTGGTAATCATATTTTAATATTGGTGTGAATATATATTAAAAATGGAAGAAGACACTATAAGCTGAAGTTACCAGATGCTAGTGAAGTATAATAAAGATGGAATAATATGAAAGTCTAAAACTTACTGCAGCTTTTTAAAACACGAATTTATAATAACATAGAGTGCAGATTTATAAATAATTTCTAAAGATACTGTATTAATTTATACCCAAACTGTAAATTAAAGGTAAACGCATCTTATACATGTTGAAAATTTTGTTTTTTAACATTTGTTAAACAAAATAACACACTTCTCTATCACTCATAGTATTAGGTAACCAAATTATTTGATGATCGAAGCATCGACTGATAAGGAATCACGCACGGTCGGCTGGTTATATTAAGAGTCGGGGCGGACAAGAGTAGGTGGTAGAAACATTATAGTAACGTTCTAATGTACTTTAAAAGTTATGTACTCACTGATGTCACGCGAGGAGATGCAGCAACTGCCTACCTTCATTTTCCATATACTTTAGCCATGTGCTTATGAAATGAAATAAATTCAATTAATAAATGTATTTATTTACGGATGTTATCCTTTAGTTCGTATATAGAGTGTGAATACAACTAATTCAAGACTGGAACTCGATCACCCGGCCATTTCCCTTATAATAATCCCCAGCATGAGCGATCGAACATCATCGTTGTGAAATATAAGAAAAATGCCCAGAATTTGCCATTCTGTAGGATTATATATGTGTTGTTTCTTTCATTGTTCAAACACATTAACTGAGTGGCTAGAGACTCAAGGCCAACCTAGCAGTTCTCTCGTTTGCCCCGACTCGTGTAGCCCGGCTAGCCTGGAGCAATGACTTATCACCTGATGCAGCCCTTGTCGCCGCTTGGGTCATCAGATAATTGAACTACGTGATATATGTGAGTCATTGTACATTTATTCAGAAAAAAACATGTTTATTTTAGAAATTTTAATCACTGATTCATTTTATGCGATCTTGACTGAATACTACTGCAAAATCTTAAGGATATATAGTTTAATTTTAAATATTATTATTTTAAATTTTATTATTTTAAATTTTTAAGTTCTTAAAATGACTACTGGTCATAATTAAATTCACATTTCCCATTTTGGAACGCAGTACATTGTAATAGAAAAAACAATTCTTAAACATTTCAATTTTTCGATTGCGTTTACATTTCACGTTTGTTGGTATCTTGATGCCAAAACCATAGCGTCACACGGTTGTCAGTGAAAGAACTTCTGGCACATACAGTATGGGCTAACGTTTTTAAAATCTATTTTCTCTTTAACAAGTATAGATTCCAGATGCAGTGCAAAGTGGTAAAGCAAAAACAGAAGCGCACTCAAGGAACTGGCTGGAGAAGGATCCGAGCGTATGAAAGGATAAAGAGGGAGTGAAACAGTGCAAAACCGGCCTCCTTCAGAATATGAAATGTAACACAAAGTTTGATGTAATGGAGAGTTGCTCTTCATGGAAGGGAGTATATGAAGAGGGAAAAGAAAGAGAAATAGAGGAGGCATTAAAATGAGGAGACACCCCTTCTTGAAAATGTTAAAGGTGGGAAGTGAGAGGTGGTTGTGGCAGAAGAGGAATCAAGAGTGGTAGAGGAATAAGACCAAGGGAATGAGAATAATCACCTTTCTCCAATCAACCCTGGGTCTCCTTGTGCTTCAACTCGCCTGCTCTGTGTTCGTGCACGGCGTGAAGAGTTTTCAAAAGACGAGGTGAAGTTCTTGTGTTGGTCGCGACTGCAATTTCAAGCCTTTCCACCTCCACGATGATTGCCATAATTTTAACTTTCTTGATCGGCATTTCTTGACGGAGAGAATTTTCCATATGCCAGATTACCTTCAGTGATAGAAAGAGCAAGAGAAAAGGCTTTTCCTACTGATGTACAATAGTGGCTGAAAGATTTGACAATTCTCATGCGTAGGAGAAGAAAAGCACTTGCAGCATAAGGGGAACTCTTTGATTCGTCTGGAAGAGCAACGTGGAGTGAGTATTCTCCCTACTGATGCTTATTGTTGCATTTCTCTATCGGTATTAACATGCAAAATACTTTGTGTCTCTCATCGAACTAATTACCCGATGCACTAGAAATCACACGGCATTTTAATAGCATTGATTACTTTTTAATAATCAGATCTTAAAAATATAGAGCAGTCTATTAGCAAGGGACAAATGAGTTACAGCATACAACCGAAAGGACAGAATACATAGACAATATATTTTAATGAGCTACTAATTAAACATATTTTAATATAGTTTAACACATTAATAGCTAACCACAGTACTTAGAGATGCAGAAACGAAAAGAAAATGCACATGAAGGCTTTGCTGATTAAAAAGTTAATTAGCTAATAGTGCTTTCTATCATACTTTCTCTTGCATATACCTTTATAGACACTAAGCAGACAAGCATGGCTTCCTTATTGTATTCCAAATATGTGCAACACTCTCTGTAATATAGAAAGTGGAGGAGGTGGTGGTGGTGTATTTTTTTACAAATGTAACTCATTCATGTCGCACAGGCCCTGAGACCATACCTATATTCCCATTACACTAGAAAATACATAAATTTGTACAAACGAATATTTAACTATTAAGAGACAAACAATATATATATATATATATAATTAAATAAATGGAAAAGAAGCAGTTTATAAAATAAAAAATTAAATCTCTAAATAAAATAAACTTAAAAGAAAACAATATAAAAGTCAATAATTTACGCTCATACACATTCACATATATATGTATATATACGCAAAATTGTGACTTATGTTCCTCTACCCTCTTTCCGGTTGTCTGCCTCTTCCGATCTAAACTGTCTCACTTTGCTTACTCCCTCATCCTCCTTCCTATCTGCAAGACAAATACATCAAATTCCCGGTTAACAAACGGGGCCGGTAGGCATCTCTTTCTGCATTCTTCCGTCGCCTTGCATTAAGCCAGAATATGATCCCACGATTCCTTCTCCGAACATATACGGCAGATTATCGTATCCTCTCTGCCTGTTACTTCAGCCATTCGTCACGCGCCTAACTTAAATCAAGCGAACGCCTGATTGCAGAGTTTGCTACCTGTTTGGATGTAACGCATCCGATTAAAAAGTAACTCTAATAAAACGAAAATAGAGATTTCTTTGAGGATGAAAGTAAATTTCATATTTTTATCCCCGTTTTTTTCGAGTTAAGCAAGTGTGACAAATACTTGGGGGAAAATATAAAGGCATATTGTTTATCTTATTATGATAAAATTCTTCACAATCACTTTCTTCAAAGAACTTACTGTAGCAGTTTGAATCAACCATTTATATTGGTTTTCATTCTCAGCCGTTTGTTGTAGATACTGAGTGTGCCACGAATCACAGCGAGCCAGATAATGAAGGAAGCTGGCGGGGAGGGGAAAGGACAGCAAGGAATTCGCGTTATCGCAATCCGTATTTCAATATGGGAAAGAGCTTGTATCGTGAAAGAATGTTCACAGCCGTGCCGTGCATTATGTGTTTTGTGCAACAAAGAATTGCAGTGGAGGCATACGTGCGTCCGGTTCCATTTAGAAAACGATGGAAAATTTTGCAGTCAAATTTTCTGGTGTTGATGTTTCTATTAAGAGAAGATATGTTGCAGAATGGGCGTAAAACATGATCGGTTGCGGATGCGATAAAAACCGAGTCTCGTCCTTTCTTGAGTCTGCTGTGGTCATGAATATTCAAGCAGGATGCTCAGAAACCTTACTAAATGAACATAACAAGTACAATAGCAGTTTTATTTATGAGAAGATGGGGCGGATTTTCGTGGGCCACTCTGTAGCTCTCAGTTCTTCGAATCGAAAGTGAAAAGTATATAGCTGGCATATACGACTGCATTTAGGCGAGATTTCATATAGTGTTTAAAGTTTCCTCCTGATATTTGTTTTAGTTTTTCTAAAGCTTCTACCTTGAGACTTGCTTTGTGCTACAAACTATACCAGGAAAATAAATATTCGAATAAATTTTGCAATAATGTTAAAAATGTCGAATAAACATAGTTGGTGGTGACAAGAAATGAGGTTAAATCATTGATTGTGCTTTCAAGACTTCTTTAACATTTAAATACCTATAAAACTACTTCTCTATACATACATAGCTTTTATATTATGATAGCTTGGTTCAGCACATGCATAAATAATCATAAGGTCACAGGATCGCCTAACTATCGTAACTTGTTTTAACAACTGAGCAAACTGCGATAACAATAATGCTATTAGTGCATTATCCCTCATCCATTGCTGTACCTATGCACTTAGTACATAATTATTGTTGGGAAAGCAAGTATGTATAATAAGTTCTTTCATATCAATACCAGGACAATACGTTCTGGTAGTATTGGGAATATGTCAACACTTTGGTCACGTATAAATGTCGCATATTATGAGTTTATGAATAAAGGTAAATACTTGATATTACACTAAAAGTACATATTGAACACAAAGCGAAATAATTATAACACAATGCGCTCAGACGAGGATTCAGAGTCAAAAACTCAAAAGCCCAAAATATATATTCATTTTTATAAGAATATATCTAGCCAAATGCAGCTAGAATATGCCTCTTTAGTGCTCACTAAACTATTGTGTCCTCAGACAAATTTTTTTTCGAACAAAATTGTTTACATTAAGAAAACTGTATCAGAACTAGCGCAAGTACCAGCGATGCACCAAAAATAAACATTTTGAATTAGGAGAATGGAGGCGTACAAAACGAACTAGGTTACGAAATATTCCGAAATTCTGTGAGAGTGAGATGAGGGCACAAAAAGAGTAAATTTAGTTTCACACGATTGGCGCTGTTGATCATCAATTTTTTTTTCTAGAATGGTGTTTAACACCCATTTTTACTACTGATACACCACAGAAGGAGAACACTTATGATACATGAAATGAAATGATATATTGGGAAAAGTTTTTTTTAAGGATGGAAACGTTCCAGGACTACGTTTAGGGTACCTCCCTGGCATTAACCAGTTATGAAGACTGAGGAAAACCTGGAAAAAAAACCTCAGTCAGATAAGACGGCCCTGGCGGGATTTGAACCCCAGACGTCCCGCTCACAAGTCCGCGCCTTAACAACCTCAGCCACCCGTGGCGGTTTGATTATCAAAGAAAACTGGCAAATTCTTCAGTAGAGTGGGAAGTTATCAGTTATCTTTGATTAAAAAAAAAGCTCCCGAATATAATGTTCGCATTTGCACCAGCCCGGAATCAATGATAGAGAAGAGCGGCTAGGAAATGCTGGTTCAATGAGCAAGTTGAAACCAAACAGGAAAGAAGTTAAAACATTATTAGTAATCAAAATCACACTGTCTTTAATGTTGAAAAGCCTGTAATTACAGAATATGATTTTCAGTTCAGTACATTTAGTTGCTCTTTCACCCAATTCATTGCCAGATCTGCCACCCGGACACTGGTTTAGAAACCAACTTTACATGAATACTCACAAGCCAGAGAGCGCTAAGTGAACTTCACTTTCATTTTCCGTTCATCGATTCCTTATGTTCTTGCGGCAGAAGAAACTATCGATGTTAGTGGTATTTGCACAGAGCAAGGCGGACAATTGGGCAAGACGAATTCTACACGAGCTTCTGAGAGACTCGGCTGTCCAGAATCCCAGCCACGTGCATCGGAAATCGAATCGATGGTGCACAGAGTACGCTTGATGCAACTTTGGGAATCCTGGCCATTGATTAATGGTTTGTGTCAGCCGTACATTATATAGGCTCTGATTAAGCCAGAGACATAGCGCTGCAGTTCCTTAACAAATAAATGTGTACCACGGCAGGCGCGTGTTTCTCTCTCTTTCTAACGGTTGATTCATAGTGCGACTATAAACCGTTCTCTTGCGTGGATATGGACCGGTTCGAGCAATATTGATTTTATTCCTCAAAGGGGTCCGTGTTACCGGAACCTGAATGGGAATTCCACGCCAACACGTTTATTATGCGATTTCTACAACGAGAACACTTCTATCTCTGCTCCAGCCCATCATAACCGCGAGGGAGGGCAGAAAACCACAAGACCTTCCCAGCTTTTATACAACAGGAATTCAGTGCAGTTACCACAACTTGCCAATACATTAACACAGCATTTTAAAAGTTTGAAGATTCTACTGTTCCACTGATAAAAATGGCAAGATATAAAAACGAGGCATTTTTCAGAAACACCAACAATTTTTGACCTATACAATTACTTTGTATAATGTATTAAGCTTTTAATTACTTCAAGCAAAGTATTACTTATTTTATTACTAATTATTTGAAATAATTGATATCTATTTATTCTCAAATATTTTCATTCAAAATTGCATTCCTTTCTTTTCGATAAACAAATGCTTTATTATAAAATATAAATATAAATAAATAAACGGGAATACATGGATAATTACTGGATTGAAAATTCATAAACAAACACTTTTATAAGTTTAAAGCAAACAATAGGCAAATTTATGGCAGTAATTCAGTCAATTCAAATCAAGGTTATTCTTGGTGTTTTTCAAATAGTGTTTAACGCCCGTTTTTACTACTGAAGCATCACAGGCGGTGGACACTGATGATACACGAAATGAAATGATAAATTGGGAAAGGGTTTTTTAAGAAAGGGAACGTTCCAGACCTAAATTTAGTGTACCTCCCTGGCATTTGCCATTTATGAGGACTGAGGAAATTTTGGAAAAAATCTCAGTCAGGGAGAACGGTGTTGGCAATATACCCCAGATCTCCTACTCACGAATTCGCGCCTTAACGACCTCAGTTACCCGTGGCGGTTTGGTGTTTTGAGAACATTATGATGCTTAACTGAAGAAGAAAAACGAATGAACATGAAGACCTCAGTAAGAGAAGCGAGATAGTCAAGATTGGTAAGGTTTGCAAGAAAGTTTGAATTTTTTTTTTTAAAGTTTGAAACTAATTTAATCAAAACTGTATTACAACTGAAAGGGGGTTGAACTAGTGGTGAATCTATTCAATATAAGACGTAACTTTTTATATTTTCGAGCGGGGTGATTCAAGCGATAACGCTTGAGATTCGCATTCGGAAGGTCACGGATTCAGATTCCTTGCTGCCGGCCATCTTGGCCTTGAGTTTTTCGGGGTTTACTCTGGTTACTTAGACGAATTCTGGGATGATTCTACTCTTTCCTGCCTGTCCTGGTGGTGTAGTGGTAACCATATTTGCCTTCTAAACTCAAGGTCGCGGATTCAAACCCGGCAAGGATCGATGGATTTTTTCGGGCGTAAAAATCCTAAGTATGGCTCCTTTCGGAAGGGAAGTAAAGCCCTGAATACAATGGGAAGCTGATGACCTGAGATGTTAAAGACCATCCGAAAATAAACAAATAAAAAAAATAAATACTCTTTCCTTTCCGTTTTTCCAATCATTTCGTCGGTTTCTGTTACTGGGTCTAAAGCGCCAGGCTAGGTGGTTTGATGCTGTGTGCGCCTTGACGATGGCTTGCGCTTTGGGGAAGCCATACCTTCTGATATGAATACGTAACTTCTGAGGGACTCCGCCGGCATTGTTGTGTATCTCCCCGTCTACATCCGCACCTCACGTCCCTGGATCCTAGCCGCCCGGTATCTTCTTCACTTCAACTTTTCCTCCCGGAGGTGCCACCAGTGGGGACGAAGGCACAAATGGCCCCTTTAGGATGCCTGAAATACCAAAACTTTCTTCTTCGTCATTACCAATGCAATACAATTCGATTATTGTGGTCATAATCCACGCTATTTAGAGTGTTATGTACATGCACAAGACAATCATTTTTGTTTGTTGTTGATTTTATTTACGGACGCTCTTTAACAACTCAGGCCATCAGCGTCCCATTCAACTCAGGGCGTGAAACAGCTGACAAATTTTGCTAAGAGGCCTTTACTTTCAGGCTTGAGGTTCTTTATCGTATACCGTAAATGTACGGTACGGGACCCATGGCTTTACTTTCCTTTCCAAGGAAGCCATACTTAGGATTTTAGGCCCGAAACAATCTACCGACCCTGTCCGGGTTGGAACCCGCGATCTTGGGTTGAAGAGGAAAGTATGGTTACCACAACACCACCATGGCCGACGCAGCAGAAGACAAGCAGGAATATCAGAGCTGTACGTTAATATATGAATTAACTTAATATGTCACAGCAAATGTTCGTACATATACTATACTATAACCAAAAATGTGAATTGCCAGTATTTGGCCGACTGGGCTCGGGGTCGGTCCGATCTATCACAAGTGGGATACGTGACGAAGAAAGCGGAGATGTTCTCTATCTACTTATACTATTTATTTCGCCTTATAACAAATTGAATATTTTCTCTAACTGATATTGTCAAGTATCGTGAAACTTTGCTTCTTCTTCTGCAGCTTTCCATATGGATGAAGGTGGCAGGTAGACGAGGGAGGGAATTACATGGGCCCTGACAGGGGGAGTGAATCTGAAAGGAATAAGAGGTTTAAATATTCCGATGAGTGCGATACAAGATAGTTACTGGTATGCAATTGTGGAACGTAGAGAAACTAAAGAAAAGAGAGAAAAACTTAGGATTGAGAAGTGGGATAACTTACCAATATAGATAAGAGAAAACCACACTGAAAATCTTGGAGTTTGGGAATTATTTAGGGAAGGTTAAAAGAAAATGGTTGAAGATAATAAGTAAAAAAAAAAAAAAAAAAAAAAAAGTGAGGAATTAATTTGGGCAGAAACATAATTTAAGCTGATTTTTGATTGAGTTAATTTTGTAGATGTAAGTTGCCTGATAGTTGAGAGACCGCAAGGTTGAAACTATTCGGGTCACTTGGTCACACAGCAACTCGGGAAGATTTTCTTGTATGACTGAGAGATTGTAAAACAGTACTGTATTGGTTCAACATAGCAACCATTCAGTGCTAGAATGACATTTCTTCTACGTTTGTTATATGGTATGCACGAGAGAGGTTTAAAAATTTCTCAATCTAGCAATAAAGAAAGGAGTTTTTATCTTGGAATTTACTTTTATTTTTTCAACACGGCCTTTTTTAAGGTTAATGGATTTCTTGCAGCGATACTCCTAGGTTATTTTTCCAATCTCTGAAATAGTTTTCTAAAAGGCCTGCAAAATATTCCTCTACAGCTGGAATTACTTCTTGAATTGATGAAAAACGCATTTTTTTTTCTTCTGCAAACCGGATCTTTTCTCAGAAAATTTTCATCAAGTGGGAATAATGCCCTTCAATTATGGTTTTATACTTCTTAAGATCCCAGAAGACTGATGCCTTAACAATTCTGCACATGGATTTTGTATTTTTGACACTGAACAACCAGCTTCTGTCCATTGTTTTGTCTATTGTTGTAATTCTGCTGTGTGATGGAGAATCCAAGTCTCAGCCTTAGTTATTAGTAGGCGCACAAAATTAGTTCTATTGTTGTTAAAACTCTCCAAACACTGTTGCCATATTTTCATAACGATTACATTTTTGATTTGCTGTTAGCAAACATGACATGCATTTTGTGCAAAGCTTATTTAAACGTAACTCTTCGTATAAAATATAATCTTATAGCCTCGGTAATTTCACGCGCTTTTAACTCCCCGGTCAACCTTAGGGGTGGAGGGGATCTCAGATGGTAACGCTCGAAACTCGCCCGCTTGCACTTTATTCTATTCCATTAACTTGCGACAAAGTTAGACACCAGGGGCTTCTGATTTTAATCCCTAAAAATTCCTAACATACCAAATTAAAATACACATAAGGAGCGAGGAACACAAGTAATACAATGAACTGATCATTCCTAGTACTATTTCTAACGTTATCTGTTGGACGCTGTTGCTATGGCCAGCGAGAGGAGTTGTGCATCTTGACTCGTTCACGTCTCTCGATAGACTGACCCTTTTCCTTTACACAACATCCAAACCTGCAGCTATACACAAGCGCAGAGCTCGACTTTTTCTATATTTCTCATATGACAGAGGAGCGTGGAATTAACTCGCGATTATTTACTTTAAATTATTAAGCCCACCATATGCCGCAATATCCTGGTTTCAATTTCCTTGGGATCGGCCATTGTGACCTTGGTTTTTTTTCGTGGTTTCACCTGTCATTTAGGCAACTGCTGGGATGGATATTTACATTCATAAAATTTCCGCTCTTTCATTTTCTTTCATTTCATTTCAAAGCATCGGTTATAGGGTCGGAAGCATCAGACGAGACAGGATGGTGTTTTGTATGTGTGTATGTGGCGGTAACTTACGCCGAGGAAATGTTCCTGTCCTAGCCTCTGGTAGGCTCTGTCAGGGGGCCTCCTCAGAGTAACTTCACCTCAAGTGAGAGCTGGGTGGAGCCGTAATGCTTATCGCGGATCCACCTGTCTCTTGAAACGTAGGGACCTGTGTACACCCGTGCACCGCTTCATCAGAATCCTGGCCGCCCAGTGTATCCTTCATCTCACCCCTTCCTCCCGGAGGTATTTGTTCAATGATTTCTGCTGCTGTTACACTTTTTGGACGTCTTTCAAGAAAGTCATATTCAAGGCTGGTAGACGTTAAATCATCTTTTACAAAGAATTTTATCACTGCACGAAACTCATTTTATGGAATACACGCAGCACACCTTCTTTAGAATCTGCCGTATTAAATAAACTATTTTAAAACATGACTTGACAATCCAAGTAATGTTTCATTTTGTTTGATTTGATTTATTTACGGACACTCTTTAACATCTCAGGTCATCAGCGTCCCATTCTATTTAGGGCGTGAAACGGCCGACAAATTTTGCTCAGAGACCTCTTCTTTCAGGCTTGACGTTCTTTTTCATGCCGTAAATGTATGACATGTAACTCACGGCTTTACTTCTCTTCCGAAGGAAGCCAAACTGAGGATTTTTACGCCCGAAAAAAAATCCATCGATCCTGGCCGGATTTGAACCCGCGATCTTGGGTTTAGAAGGCAAGTATGGTTGCCACTACACCACCAGGACCGACAGCTAATGTTCAAGACAAATATATGAACTATTAAAAAAAGGTCTTGCCAACTATATGTCAGTTATAGTCGAGACCGAAAACTTTCAAGACCAACCTCCTAGGTACATTACTCCTTTTCTTCAGGTACACTTAAACTTCAAATCAGCATACTCCAGTAACCATTACGTTTTTTTTTTTCGTCAATGTTTTTGTTAGTGTGGAAACCTACTTCTACCAATAAACTATTGATATACACCATTATTACATTTCGACAAAAAGTAATAATCCTCTTTCTCTTCTTGTAGTCTTCATAATGACCAATAGAAAACAAACATGCCAAATTTTAAAATCTTAAAAGGGATATAAGTACCAACAATTTAAAACTAAACTAAATATACGACACCAAAAATACAAAAAAGAAGACTACTAAGATATGGGTGGAAAAATATGAGAAATGTGACAAAGAAATACGATAGAAAAGATGTAAAAATGGGAGGTGAACCTATATATTCAAGAGAAAGATATTTGAAGTTGTAGAATAGGGTAAAAAGAGGCACAAACAGAAAATAACTAAGTAGATAAAATAAAACGGGAAAGAGAGAGAGAGAGAGAAGCAAATAGGAAGTAGAAAAATGACTAAAATACAACAGAATGGAGAATGTTCAGCGTATTTGCAGCACCTGAATAAGCCAATAAACGACTTAGTGCAATGCATGTATCAATGAACCATGGCATGGTACACTTAATGCTATCACCACAAAGTTCAGACACAAGCTTCCCATGCTGCAATAAGGCGGTATTAAAAAGTCGTTATATGTTGTCCCTTAGGGCCAGCGTCGGCTAGGGATTAAGCTGAGGTCTAGAGCAACAGTTCTGCAGCCCTTCCACCCTCGACCTTTTCGCTCCCCACTTTTCCTCTTCATGGTTTTCATTGGCTGCTTCCTTTTGTTCGCGGAGCTGGAATTTTGTTTCTGCAGTACCTTTTTGAACGCTGTGATCAAACTGCAATAACAAGATCAATCAAGTTTCTCCTCCTACCTCCTCGATCCTAACATTTTTCAGTGACGGACTGTGTGAAAATCAAGAGCACATATCCGGATTTTCTTCCGAACGATTTAATCCAAATTGAGAACTTTTTACTTGGCAATTCGAGTGAACAATAAAAAGATGTCCAACATAAAATTTATCACTCATTCATTTTAAGTTTATTGTCAACAGACTGTTAATGCAAATTGTCAAATATTTATTATTTCAGAACAGCATATTTACAATTGCTGGCAATTAAATTGGAAAGCACATATACCAAGACTAAAACCAGCAGTTTACGTGCTTCATTCATCGTATCATGTTCTTCAAAAGTTGCCCTCCAGATTTCTTCTTAGAACTTCTTCCTTTTCTTTTTACTTCTCTTTAATTGTGAAATATGGTTTAATATTCTGGGAAAACTCTGTTGAAAGCAAACAAGTCTTTATATTACAAAAGAAGCAATACGAATAATATTAATACAAATAATAGAAAAAGTATTTCGAAAAATAAACTTTTTAAAATTTACTTGTGAAATTTTTACATTAAAAAACACGCAAATAAATAACACAAGCACTACATACAACTGTAACTTGCAGATTCCAAATGAAGTTTATTATGAATGCATGCAGTATATAACGCTCTCCTAAATTCAAACCATTATCATTCGATGATAGCAATATATTCAAATCTATTATTACAGGATATCTGTGCATGCTTTGTTGATAGTCACAGATTATAATGTATACTGTTACTACACTGTTTGATCATAAGACAACATTCTAATATGACTAACTTGTGTTATATCTTCTTTTATTATATTTGTTATTGTCACACGCATGAAATTACGGAACACGTGTATTTATATAATATACAACATTTTAAATATTCCTATAAATGTAATACAAATTTATATTTTCTTTCCACAATATAATAAATTACTGTTAAAATTTAATTTTTCCGCGCCAAAAGAAGCTATAATGTGAACTATACACTATTATGATGAGATAAGCTGTTATTTTCTTTCAGTATGATATTGTTCCAGGGTTGCCAATATGCCTATTTAGGCAAACAAATCTTAGAAATCGGTTTAATAGTTACTCGTAAACAGCACTAATTGCAATATGGTCCAATTTTGAAACCACCTTAAAATTTAAAAATTTAAAATATATGTAAATACATTATAAATATATAATTTTATCCCATAAAATATAATACTTATCACGAGTATTGTAAACTTCGGGGTCGGGGGCTCAGGTTAACTATCCCTATGGCCGAGTGGAAGTAAACCAAAATACGGCTGTTCGTCACCAAGATACACAGAAATTTAGGTTACATTACAACAGTTTTGAAAGTAATTGTTACCTTTAACGACAGTGCATACTTTACAATTTACATTGTTCAAAATCTCGCAACAGAAAAATTGTATGATAATTTACATTTCATACGTAATAACTTTGCACACGTTTCTAATCCAATCGAACCCGGTCAGGACCGATGGATTTTTTCGGGCGTAAAAATCCTAAGTATGGCTTCCTTCGGAAGGGAAGTAAAGCCGTGGGTCCCGTGTCGTACATTTGCGGCACGAAAAAGAACCTCAAGCCTGAAAGAGAGGCCTCTGGGCAAAATTTGTCGGCGGTTTCACGCCCTGAGGTGAATGGGACGCTGATGACCTGAGATGTTACAGAGCGTCCATAAATAAATCAATCAATCAATCAAATATAATCCAATTAAACATTTGAAAACATCAAGTCCTCAGGTGCCTTAAGCTGGGTTTTCAATATTTTGTGAAACAAGAGAAGTGATATTAAGTAGTAAAAAAGAAATAACAGCTGCTGTTGTTTTTTCAACCACAGAGTTACAGTGTGCCTTATTTTCGATTGCACCTATCACTTCTCACGAAGTTGAGCGGAGTTTGTCCCGATATAAGAATTGTTTTCGTGATAATCGTAGAAGATTCTCATTTCAGCAGATGTTGTGCCTGCAATTGTGGTTACACGATCACTAATGGAGGAACACACACAACGAAAAGGGAAAAGAATAAGAAAATTCATTAAAATATATCTTTGTCATGATATTATTTAATTTTACAGATGTCCGCATAGCTTTTTGTACATCTAATTTTCGAAGTTGATTGCACAGCCAACTAATTTTACTGACATAATTTCAAGCCAACGGTCTATATATCATACTGCAGTCAACTTATGTCAATCGGTCTTCAAGTTTACAAGCATAATTATCATCACATTTCGTATTAAACTTGAGATATTTCAAACATTTAATAGCACCGAATATTACAAAAAGCAGTTTCTAGTTTGAGTATTTTGTGTTAGAATAATTTCTTTTAGTATGAACTGTGTAAAAAGTAATTTTAAACAAGAAAACGTTTTTACTTTTTCATTCCAATAAATAAGATTTTCCGTTTAACAAAAAAAACATGCGGTGGAAAATAGGTTAAAATTTCACTCAGAAGCATGAAATTCGTTAAATTAATATTTGCTATATGCTTCAAATATCTATAAAGGGCAGAAAATGTGTTATGCATTACCATGCTATATAGCAGTTACATACATTTTAGTAGACTTTTCCCAAAAAATAATATAAAACTAAAGGTTGTGTTTTGTTCAAATTTCTAAAATAATTTAATAACAGCAAACCACTAACTCACTTGGAACATGTCTCTGCTAGTTGCATTTTTAGAAAGAAAGTTCCCAGTTAATTTAATATTCTAACTCCTCTTAAAAGTTTCCTAAACATTTACGAATTATAAACCGCAGCATTTACATGAAACTGTTCCATCTTTCACTAGATGATTTTTCTAAAGCCCACCAAGAAATGTTATTAAGGATATAAAATGTGTGGGGAAATACAAAGGGAATATTTTACCTGCTGAAATAAAAATGAAAAATGTAACTAATGTATGAACCGCTGTAGAAAAGAAATATCTGCTCTTCCACGTTGGTTAATTCGAGAAAGATCGCTTTAGTTTAATGTTACTTCTGAACTAACCCTTGAATAACATTATTTAAAACAGAAAACTGTTATACTGCGTTCGTTCTCCATCTCACTCGCAAATTTCATTTCCTTTCTTTTGCAGCATATTTTCAATTTCATCTCCTTCCACATTTTCCCCTCTTTTTTCGGCAACTCTCAAGTTTTCATCTATCTCTGACCTTTCATTTTGGTGGCGTCCACTATGGCTCGCCTGCAATATCTCTGATACTACGTGTCACACACAGGTGTCGCTGAAATTGCCGCACTGGCACGGGGACTCGCCATTATTTCTTATTTTCGTCTCCTCTTGCGGCTGCGGCGGAGATCGATCACGTGACAAAGCGCGTCACGCTCGGGCGGGTGTGAAGGGCGGAAGGCTCTATCTACTGACAAAGCGATTTGGGAAACGCCAAATGCCCCTCTGCACTCTCTGGCTGTCCCTGACTCCTATTTATTTATTTACTGGCTGCTTGCACATAGCACCATTCTACAATTTGGTATGTTCCCTTGTCATCCGTTTTGTGCATATTCCACACCATAGAAGCTTGAAAGGAAGGTGATTTTAATGTGTGATTTCCTGCTTTCACCAAAGGAATTTATTTACCCATTTAAAAACCATATGTATATAATAGTAGCCTAAGATTATTCTACTTTTAATTTTTTGTTCTGCTTATGCAATAATACTTAAACATTTTTTCCGACTATATATACATATTGGGCGACAAACATTTCTACTACCTTTGAGCTTGATTGGAAATAATATACACAGGATGAAAGAAAACTCGGTGCCGCAAATACACAGCTTATAAATACATTTTCCTCTCTATCTCTTAGTAGAGTTTCAATACAAATACAAATTTTATCTGAAACACATGGCAGTGATGCTGTATTTTCTGCACCATGTTCCCGTTTCTGCCCAGAAGATGTGGTAATCCTGTCGAATGATTATTCTCTTGGTAAGCGAGCTGCTCCTTTTGAGCTCTGACCCAAAAGTGAATAACATGTCTAAATACTCGCGATTGGTGAATTTTCCCATTTTTAAATTAAACCTTTAGAATGCATTAACTGGAGGTACGCTTTAAACTTCAGTGGAAAGAGAAAACAGTGTCCCTTAGAGTGAGCCCCTTGACATTTTAAATGTAAGTACTAAATTACAATATAAACCTCAATCGTCATTTTATATAAGTTAGGTTATTTGCTTTGTCCGAAAACGATCTCCAAATAGGAGGATTATAATGCAATTAACAATGAGTTTTATTTTAGCTATATAGTATAAAATAGTATAAACTATTCGTGTATGCATAGATAAAGGACCGAAAAGCAATAATCGATTTGATGTAATGCAAAGCTTACTTTCTATGTTGCCAAGAGATGACAGTTACTTTAGTACACTGAGCATTCTCTGCACCGTTTTACATTGACAAGAATGGTTGTCACAGCATTCGACTGAATAACTGACTACTACCAGTAGCCATAATTTGATAAAGATGCATTTGCGAATGGGAACTGTCAGAAGTAAAAAGTGATGTTTATTCGACTATAGCTCTACTTACGTTTTTTTAATCTTTGTGGACACAAACTATTCACATAAAATTTCAGGTGAACTTAAGTCAAAGCGCTTGGAGTTATGGGGAAATAAACTAGGTTATTATTTGTTCTATTTCGCTTTATAATCGTATTATAATCGGATGTACGAATTTTAATAAATCAACAAATGAAAAAAAAAAGCAGAATTAATTTTTTCGAACAAGGAACAGATCATCGACAAAATTTCTAAACTATTTATAGCATAGAACCCCCCCTCATAAAGTTATGGCACAGAGTTTCCTTCTGCTGTGTATATGTTGTATGTTCGCATGTTCAAACTACCAGTCGGTCCCGGTGGTCTAGTGGTAGCCATACTTGCCTCGTAGAACCAAGAATAGGGTCGACGGCTTTTTAAGACCTGAAAATTCTAAGTATGGTTTCCTTCGGAAGGAAATAATGCCATTGATCCTATGGCGTAGGTTTACGGCAGGTAAGATAACCTTAAGCCGGAAAGAAAATCTATCGGTCATTTTAATCCCTGAATGGAATTGGACGCTAATGATAAAAATGTTAAATATCGTCCTTAAATAATGTCCAAAATGTAAGTTATGTTCAGTTCAACTCATTTTATAAACTTTTCATTATATTTTCAATCTCATATAGCGAAACCTGGTACTGAATGCAGAAACCATATTCCTGAATTGTCTATTATTTCCCTGTCCGGTCTATGTTCATTAGCAGGGGCAACACCTTCATGTTATGGAACTTTGGATGTAAATACTCACATTTATGTACATTAGGTTCTTTTACACATGCACAATATCTTTTAAACTTGTTGTTACAGAAATAAATAGCTATACTACCCGAGTATCAGCAACCCTGTTATTAATTTCAAAACGGTATACTTAACACGCGCATATACAGGTACAGGATGAAAAAAATAAACCAGCAAACCTTAAGATGAATGGATGAAAGGCCGGAGGAGAATACTTTCAGAACTTGAGCCTTGCTCACGACTGACATTTTGTGGCTACACCTCCAATATTTGGGGTGAGGGAATCAACGGGCGATGACTGGGCGGACGCAGATAGGAAACCCCGACCTTGGTGGAACCTCCGGTTTGCGCGAGCCACTCAAAGGTCCGTTTTCATTCCAGATGCAGGGAAGAAAACTTTTCAAAGCCCAAGTCACTTCATATTGGTACTTTCGACCGTGTAACAGAACCAACGAAATGAAACGGGAGAACGGAAACTTTTTGGAATGTAAATATTCATCCTAAATGTGCGTAAGTGACCGGGGGAAATCACAAACCACAAGGTCAGGATGGCCGGCTTAACGGGAATTGAACGTGGATCTGCTTCAAGTGTTAGCACCTGAACCGCCCCACTCGGTACTGTGTACATAGCACCAAAACAAACATATTTTCCTATTGAGACTTTTTCAACCTACTAGAGATGTGTGCATTCCTCAAATGCAAAGGCTGCTCGCAGTTTGCATTTTGTCAGACGTCTTGAAGGATTTATTCGCTCATTATCCGCAATTGCACTGGTGCTAATGAAGGGATTTTGCTCCACTTAAAGCTAGACATTTTGTTAGGGGTGTGCAGTTGTCACAGTGTGCTCTGGTAATCTCCTAAATGACCCGACTACACGATGATATACAGCAGCAAACATCTAATGTTGCGGGTAACTGCTATTCACACATAGTTACTTAATATAGATGCAGTGTTGCTCCTCCGTTGTAGTTCACTGCATCGTACACACAATAAAATACATTCTAAAAACACTTAAGACTATCCTGTGATTTGACAAACCCTCCGTATGAAAATATTGTGTTAGCAAAAATTGTGTCCCGCGCTAAATGGAAAAGTTTATAGTTTTCATTGTGTTCCACTCTGTATATATATATTACAACCCCACCAATTATCGCTAGTACGAAAACCCGAATAGTCCGAATGGAACATTATCAAAGAAATTTCAGACTAAAATGGCATTACATCACACATTAGACATCAAATGTACTGTAAATATAATACAACACATAATATGTACATTAAGGCATATATCAGCAGATTTAACACTCAAAAAACTTAACAGTGAAGACGATAAACGATACAGCATCTTACATCATTCATTGTTACACAAAAATTCACTTCATTTCTCTTGATGCAAAGACGAAAATGCTCCACCGTCGCTTTATAAACGTTATGTAACGTTGGGGCGTTGCTCTATGTGCTGCAGGCTGTCTCCAAGCTTTTGCTGCATCCGAATGAGTAATTCCAGGTAGTGGGGCAGCATCTACTTCATCTGCTTTATCTTCATCTGACTGACTTACCGAGGAAAATATTTCCTGATCAGTCATAACTTGAACTAATAATACAGCTAATAAACCACTCCTTCACATTTGTTTCCTCTGCTTCTTCAAGCCTGGGATTTGCTTCATGAGATGTAAAACTTCAGTTTTGGTTAGTCTCGCCTGCTTAGTAATAAACTCATAGAAAAAGTTATGGCCAAGTCTATCATTTTTATGTATGGCGCTCCTCAACTACCTTTTTGGTCACAAAATGTTCTATCTTGTCTCGATTTTTCTTCCAATCACTTACCATTACTTCTCCGACACCGAAACCAGCTGCTAACTTTGTTCCACTTCCGCCTTTACCTAAGAGTTTTAAGTTTCAAGTTTATCTCTTAATGAACAAGAGCCATGCTTTCCCTTGCCTACCATTTTTAACGAAGCAGCAAAAATTAAAACCATTTCACTAAATTAAAAAAAAAAAAAAAACACAACTAAGCACTATACAGTACAGTAAATCCACTATAAGCATTCACGACATTTTGCAATTTATACTGTATCTGCAATTCAACTGAACTCAGAACAGACAACGGATCGAGTGCTCAAATCGTTCCAGGAAGATGAACAAAACACCCATGAGTCATGCGGCCAATTGCAAATGACCTTCACGAGCTTGTTTTCAACAATGGCGCTCGCGTCACAAAAATAACAACGCACGTTACAACAGCCGACTACAATTAACTTGTAGACTTCATATACATACTGCACAAGCCTAACTACATTGATTATGCATTAATCCGAATTTTTGTTAAACCAAACAGGCTTCTGTCCCTATTAGTTCGGACTGGCGGGGTTATCTGTATGTGCATAGAGAATGAAATAGAAACTGTGGTAGTTGCAGGATGGTGCATGGGCTCATTTTAGTTCAAGTTCAATGTTATTGGAAACATTTCTTTTAGATGAGAAGTAGCATTTATTTGAAATAAACATATATCCATTAAAAGAATGATTAAAAAGGAACAAAATGAAGCAAGATCACTGAAATATGAATTTGAAGGTTAGATATATATATATAGTTAACTAAAAGTTGCAGTTAAGACGGAGGCTTCAAACCGTAAAAGATTGCTGTGACCCAAACTTTACAGTAGGTATATCAATATAAATATTTTTGTGAGATGACGCGCAACTAGAGCATTTGGCAGTGTCGAAAGTGGAATGTCTCACCACTCTCATCTTTGTGTCCTAGTTTACACCTATTAAAACCTTTACTACTGACTTTGTAGATAAGTACGTAACAAAAATTCCATTTGGATCAGGCATATTCACATTTGGAAAACAAGAACGCACTAGAACTAGCCAGTAAGTCTACAGTTAGAAATGAAATATGGCTCTATCTATCCTCACTTCATTTATTAATGTGTTTCAGTACAGCGCGGCTCAGCAACACGGAAACAAAATAATGTTGCAGTAAATCTGATACAGCATGAAAGAAATACCCACATAAATTTAAAAGTGGATGTATTTTATTTCCTTTTTTATGCTACTGGATATACGTGCACGTTTGTTCTGTTTGTATTTGTCTCGCGGCACACACATTTCGTTGGGCGCTTTTTGCGTGTGTTCACGTTTTAAAACTGCAAAACAAAAATCATGCTGTGTGCCGGTATGTTCCCCCTCATTAACTGGCGTAAGGGCAAGACAAGTTTAATGGCAGTTCTCATTACTAAGTTCTACTGTTTCGATGTACTTCTGACCATGGAACTTAATTGTCCAAATGTAAGGTATTTTCTTACCATGGTTTTCTGTATTCCGTGTTTCAAAGGATCGCTGGTATAGCTTTTCTTTTGTGCGAGTGCGCCTCTAGTTGCCAATTGTAACCGATGTCTATTGATGATAATGATTCCAGCATGAACAGTTTCCTCAAAAACTGTACGCAACAAATGGGGAATTTTTAATTTAATTAAAGAGATGCTGACACAACTGGCCTTCGATGTCCACATATTTTTGACATCTCTGTAGAAACCCAATCGTCCTCCACAGCCTAGAGTGTCATGTTTCCTAAGCCCCACAACGTTTTAATTGGAAGTAAATTAAAAAGAGTTCCCTAAGTAAACTCTAGTTATAGCTTAAGTAGAAGTTGAACTAATCATCCCATTACTAGTGGTGTACATTTTCTAGACTACGCGTGTTCAATACTCAATTTGTAATGTCCCGGAAATCAAGAATGCAAAAAGAAATGCAACTATGAAGAAATTGGAAATAGATTTGCAATAGTCGTCGTTGGGAAAACTACTTGTTTGAGAGGCCTATGCAGAGTTTTTTTGTCACCCTCACTTATCACAGCATAAGACCCTGTTTGGTCATTATTAATTTTATCACTTTTGGTAAAGGAAAAGGTTAAAAGAGCACATCAGTGTCTTTAAAAGTAAAAGATCAGCAGGTCCGAACTTAGATCGACTACACCTACTACAAAGACATGCCGATAAGTGCGCGCAAAAAAAAAAAAAATTAGGTTACAGTCGCAGACTTTAACACTGATTCATTTTCTTCACCAAATGAGAACGATTCTTCTTCTCGCGTTGTTCAATTGCTCCAGCAGTACAGCAATAATATTCACCAGTTATGGTTCTGCTCTTTTCCAAAAGTACATTACAATTACAAAGTGGCATACTCCAAAATGCAGTGCCAATCCCCTTTCCTGCTGAGGGGATTTTTCTGACTTCCACGTTTTATCAACTCTCACATACCGTCTTCGAAATTCATTTGTATTCTGTTTAAACAGATCAAATTCTGCTAGTCATCTCCAGAAATCTCCCGTACCTTCAGTGTCCCATCATTCACAAGATGTTGTGGATTTTTTTTTAATCATTTTGGAAGTCATTACCTCTACACGGCGTCCGGAACGTTCTGCATCGTTTGTGCTCATTGGCCCACATCTAACCTCACCAAACCATTTACTACGCATACATTATTCAAAACTAATGTGCAGATTCGCCGTAATGTTTGTCTAGATCCACCTCAGTTTCTGCGAGCGTTGCCGCTTTCAAAAGTAATGTTTTATTAATACACAAAACTCGTGTTTCTTCCCATTGAAGACTTACATATTTATGCAGGAAAATGGCTTTCAAACTTCGTAACTATTTATAATCATATGCGTGCGTAAACCCCCAACAATCACCATGATGCCAAGATAACGTTGTAAACAATATGGTGCTACCACCTTTTGTGTTTGAACAGACATGGGTTATTTTGACGAAATTTTAGAAAAAATTTTACATCATATAACACAATTTTAAAAGCTTATGTTCTGATGTTCGTTCATTTCCCTCTATTTTCCTTTGACATCTACAGCTGTAGTTTTTATAACAGCTCCGCAAGCACACTAGGGGCCTTAAAATGCAAAAGACACTCACTGTCTCTTTACATTACCCTCCTCTGATTAGAAGAAATAGTTCGTAGAGAGTGCCTTTTCGCAGTTGCGGTTATTTTCATTCCATACAGTTACTTCCCATGTACTACATGGCGTATTACATTTTAAATTATAAATAACTTAAAAACTAACACACGTTAATCTATTTGTGTGTACTTTCCAAAATACTGTAGTGAAATTTAGTTCTCATCGTTGTAATAATATTTATATTTCAATTTAAACAAGTATTAATTTTTAATATTTCAATAAATTAGCTATACGCTATAGCAACATTTGACAATTAAATCGTATAGAATTCCTTTCACACCTTTTACAGGAAATAGCGTAGAAGTTACTTTTTACCGCTTATCTTATTTCTACCTCTAAGTGCAAAACTGGATCTTTGAGGCTGAGGTGACACTCTATTTGTTCCGCGGCGAAGGCCGATTTGGTGATAAAGTGTCAATGAAATTTTGGGAAAATATTTTTCTAACTGTACCTCTTGACACAACTTTGCATAAAAAAAACCTTAAAATTGATAACATTCTCTTATATAAAAACATTTAACCACGATTTCCTTAATTTATTCAATTCAAATACAAGAGTCCATCATACTTGAAATGACCGTTCAAGTAATTCAATATTTTTGAAATTTAAATGTGTTTTATTAAACGCAGTTTCGTTGTTTATTCTCCAACTTTTTAAAATGTTTCATATATTTTCTTGTCATTACATGAAGCATCTATACTATTGTGTACAATTACCATTTATTATGTTAAATCCAGAAACGTATGAAATACCTAATTCTAGATTTCACTGACTTGGAGCGTGTAAATACATAAAACATGAATATTAACGATAATCTCCCTCATGTGAGTCTATAAGTTCTGGATATCTCTAACGTTGCAAAAATTTATTCCTACGACACGATTGGGAACCATCGCAAAGTACAGTAACTCAGAAGGGCATCGGCACGGAAAGCCCAAGAACGCAGTTAGAGTACCAATCGTGATCTGGAATTCTTCCTGAGTGACTGTGACTGAAGCAAATTATCAGTGATTTGTGTGGACAAAACCTAGAGGGAAGGATTGGGATAGGAATATAATGAAAAATATTTCGAAACATGTTTTAAAGCTTAAAGAAATTCAAACCTCGCACTTTTCTTAATATCGTACAAATCGCTTTTTCACGTGAGAGCATTTTAAGCCCTTGTTGAGAGGTATGAGTGTTGTAAAACATTCTCAAAGTAGTTCCCATTGGGTGAAATGCACCTTGTTCCAGCGTTTCTGCCAATAGACATGCTGGAAACCATTTTTGACAGTTCCTTCACAATATCCTCCGCGGCCTTCACCACTGTTTCTGATGATGGAAAATGCTTGTGGAAAGGAAACAGTCACACCTGGGCGAGGGACATTGATTTTTGTGATATATTCAGCAAAGATATTTGCGATGTGCGGCCGAGCATTATCGTGATGCAACATCCAGTTTGCTGCGCAAAATGTGGACTTTGCCGTGTGATATAAGCTTGCAGAGTTTTCAGGACGTCTCTGTACTATTGCTCAGTTACAGGTGGTGTGCAAGTACGACATACTAGTAGACCATTCTTTGAATAAAATGAGGTAACCAAAACTTTACCACTAGAGATAATCACTTTTGCTTTTTTTTGTGTTGATGGTGGAGATTTCCACGCAGAGCTTTGCTGTTCACTCTCAGGAGAATAGAAGTAAAGTAATCAAGTTTCTTGAAAGAAACTCAGAATCTTCCTGTAACATCATCTTCAACTACATGCAAACTGGATCCGAACTTCACCAGTCTTTTAACCATGGTGTACAAACACTCAGCAAGTAAAAATTTTTCAGTTAACATGAGGATAACACCCAATGAAATTTTCAGAATTTCTCAAAATGTTCTTAATGCAATTCGACTCTTTCGCAATGACAACAGGAGTGTAATGTTTTTATTAGAACACAATCTGGAACTTTCTTTGGAATATGATTGCCTCTGCTCTAAAAATATGTTAAACCAACTTCGAGCTGTGCTATAGGAAAGAAAAAAAAATACTCTCCATACATTGCATAAATCTCTTACTGAGACGAAAGCAAAACGTAAACTTTCATTTTTGTGGGAGAAATTATGCCAGTAAAAATTCTGATAATTCTTGTACATTTTAAAATAGCTGTTTCATGAATTTTATTCTTCTTACATTATTTTGCATTCAAAATGTTCCACACAATGAAATTTTTATATATATTTCTTCATGGTTTCAAACAACAAATTAGAATATAAAAATATAAGTAAATAATCTCATACGGTTTTCAGAAAGCTTATATCCTACTCATAATGTACAATAATACTTTGTCATTTATGAAAAAAAAATGTAAAACATTTAGGAATGTTTTCTTAAACCACTTAGCCCACCAAAAAACTCACATGGTTATTTTTTTCCTCAACATTAATTATATGTTATCAGTTTTATTTAATTATAAATTCTACATCGTGTGGAACCATTTGGCACATTAACTTATAACGGTAAATAAAAATAGTAGTTTGTTAAAAATTATTAGAGGTATCGACATGGAGATTTCTTTATATATATTATTCTGGTAGAGCAGCATTGATACAGATTTGCTTGAAAATTGCAGGATTTAGAAAATTTATTCTTGGGTACCTTGAACAAAGAAGGCTAACAAGTTTTGGATATATGAAAAGACGTGTGTCGAGAAAATAAGAAAATGAGAGTAAGGAAGTGAGAAAAGAGACAAAGGAGAAGTTCTGGATTGAGAAATTATCAATAAAACACGAGATGATGCTAAAGCAATGTTTAGAACTTACTAATTAGACGGTTTACTCTGCTTTAGATCATTGAGAGTGCACTAAAAGTGGAAATGTAACTTTAAGCCACAATGTCCCTTGCTCAATATATAAACAGAAGTTGCCCTGTTAATATTCTCCGAAGCGAACTCTATGGCCGAGTTGCTGAACCATAAATGCAAACAAATTCCTAGTGAGCATAAGTTGCAAACAAACTTGTGGTAGTGCAGTAAATATATACAATGTTAAATTTGCTTTGCATAGCTTCCTCATCCTTTACTCGTTTCATTGTCGTTTGAGTGACGGAGTTACAACATGATACTTTGCTGAAGTTGGCAGCACTGTGTAGTCGTTAGCCCCCAAGGTAATGACGTCGCAGGAGACGCCCTGGTGTGTTCATTACTCACGCGACTTCCTTCCTCACCGCGGCGGCGGGGGCGAATTTACGACCTTGGCGTCTACGACAGTTGGATGCCGCTCCGTACAGTTCATTTGTTCGGTATTCCTATGGATCTCCGCTTCGATCCCCGTTAGTGGCGTTGCATTGATTATGGGCTTTCCATTTCTTTATTTCGATTACTGCCAGAGCCTGGGCTTCTATTTTGGTTTCTGGCACTGGTACTAACATTATACCGTATACTTCTCGATTTCTACTTCAAGCCTTGCTGATGACACATTAGATGTACCTTTTCGATTCTCCGTTTCGATTTCTGCTTATGACGTTACATTATAAAGTTTGTCCTGAGTCTGCGCTCCTGTTTATGTATTTAGGTACCATTAGGGAAGATATGGTATTTGAGTCTGTAAATCGTTTTCTGTCAACGCATACCACACCGCACTTCTTCCTCCATTTCTGCATTAATTTCAGTAGGCAAGACTATCATCTATTAGCTCTGCATTTTGCAATTCCCATAATTTGCGTTTATTAGAGGGGCACATGTCCAAACCTCGCCTAATCCATCTGAAGAAGGAGATATATACTGAAATTTACTTTTATGAAATTTTAGCACTAAAACACGCATCTTATGGAGCTATAAATCTTGTGCAATTAGCTTAATTCTGGTACTGGTGCCAGAGAAGGTTACTTAGCAACTAGTATTCTATGAAGTCATCACCGCCTTCACAATACAATTTCAAACCACGTGCCTCTAAGAAAAAGCTAAGCCGCACCAATATTTAAATACGAGAATCATTTTATTAAACAAAAAGGAAATGTGGATATTTTCTTTTAATTTCATACATTTAACTTTCGAATACACACCAGAGCGCCGAAGACATACATATCTTCAACTGGAAAAAATAAACAAATCTAAGAATCTAAATTTAAATTACTTACCATATTAATAATCAACAAACATATTATATATTTGCCAGGTATGAAAAATATGCCAACAAGATTTTTTCATTAGTTCAACTAACAAGTTTTCCTTTCCTCGACGTACAGAACTTGTCATACTCCTTTTCGCATTCATGTTTCTGTTTTTGAAAAATTAACAAACCCTCTATCTCAGCTTTCTTTATATTTTCTTTCGAAACGATATCCATATTTTCAATATCAACATTGCATCCATTGAATCAGCATCCATTTATATTTGATTTCTTCAAAACAAAAAATAACAGTGTCACAGAAACGAGTACCAAGAAACCATGCAATATAATACATCTTATCTAGCATACAATCACATTTTGCAAATTTTTAATGCTCTTTAAAATATTTCACTGCTAAAATTGCGTAAAACGTTGTATACAACAGGTGTAACAGCAGTAAAACTCAAATTGAGATTGAAATATTTCTAGCATTATGTCTGATAACTACTTAGCAAAGAGACGAAAAGGGATTTTCTTAGTCGAAAAATACCGGATTTTAGTTACAGAACTTTTCGTTCACGCACCATTTTACTTCGGTCTACGGCGCCCGTACCTGAGCTCCATTTCCTAAACGACGTAGTGTTTAGTATCTAAAATAGCATATAGACAATGATGCGTTGTTGTAGTGCCAACTGTCTAACGATCTTAGCAAATGAATGTGTACTGTCGTGAGACCGGCAGGGAACAAGTTCAGAAAGCGTTGTTCAATAACGGAATAGGTAACAAGATTTACACGTAAAGACCTAGATATATTCTGTATAAGCATGTCAGTATCTGTATAATGTTAGTTCAAAACCAGTGGCACTTTAAAATAATTATGTATATGATAGAAGCAAATAAAAAAGGGAATTAAAATGCGCTCACTTTTAAAGTAATTTGTAGAAATGATACTTTTTAAATTTATAAGACACAAAATTAATAATTTCAGAAGCATTCCTCTTTTAATCCTCGTTGTTCATTAACAGCTAATTATTATTAACTGTCTCCTACAGTTAGTATTTTATAAGTAGAACGTTTAATTCCTTTTTAAGCCGTCATGCATGTTTAACAGTTATTGTAAAATGTTATTGGTATAGCAGAATTATAAACAGTCTTTATTGTTGATTAAAAACATTAATAAAATGCTAGAGTACGACACTAGCTATATAAAATAACCATGGAGATAGTTCCGTCATTAAATAACTTTCATTGATAAAATTTGTCAAATAATATTATGTTACCATAATATTAAGGGTTCACTTTATGTATTATTGAAAACAGAGCCAATACTTCATCTTTATTCATAAAACATAATAACTTTATTTGAAAAATCAATACGTTAATATTAACTACTAAACGAATTAGTATAATTACTATATATTCTTAAACATTTACTAACACTAAAGTTTCTGAAATATCCTTAATATTTTTACTTTTCATTCAATTGATGAATATTTCGTATAAGATTTTCTCAAGTCAGTCATTTCAGATTGGGCTAAAATTTCTTGCGATAAATCCGACTTTGCTAACAATAATAACAATAGAAAACTAATCTTCATCAATGCAATGACGCGATAAGAATAATAAAAGAGAGTAATTTGTTATAAAATTATATTAATGTTTATTTTAATTTATCATACCCTTTTATTATTCTGGTATAAAAATATAGGACATAAAAGTCGTTTATAATGTTAAAATATTAAAGCATTATAAACTAATATCATATACTATTTCAGTCTCTAACAAAACACACACTTTGCAGCTATTTTATTTTACTCATAAATTATTTCGCTTCTTTCCTTCCGAGTTCTATTTACAATTGTGTATATTATTTACAATTTACTTATTTTATAAGCATTTTATCGATATTTCTTACTAGTAACTAAAAATCAAACTTTTAAAATTAATTACTTATCGTATGTAAGCATTATACACCTAACAGTTCAAACAAAAATGTTAGTTTTCCAGAGTTTTATAATACAGTAAATTTATATTTTTATATTTAGTGTTTTCAGTGACCTAAATGCCTAGATGAAGTGTTGTGAGCTTATGATTATTCATCAACTCAGAGTCTTCAGTTTTCAGTAGCTAAATATATACTGTGTAATATTACAGAGATACAAATAAACACATTTACAATAAGATTGAGCTTATATCTACAGCATTATGCAGACACATTAGCTAATTCCTGCTTTGAATGCATATTCCTTGCTTGCAAACTCATTAGGGTAAAATTATTCCTGCCATCAATATTTGAATTTGCAAGCTAAAGCATAACCTGAATGTGGAATATAAGTTATAAGGGAAATAGGGAGACTAACATTCATTTTGGTTTTCACCTTAATAAATAAATCCTACACCTTCAAGCAGGTGTTATTTCTAAAATGAAGAGACATGTTAGTTGTTCCACAATTCGTTTAAAACAAATGGAAGTACTTTACCGCCTACATATAAGTAAGACAGATTTAGCTCATTATTTTAACTATGAGAGGAGCACATGAATGAAGCAGGAAAGCCGTATAGATGTATATAAACATATTAATGACACGAAAATTGCAAAATAATTTGTTCAATTAATATTACTTATTGCTGACAACGGAACGTTTTAAAAACTGGACATTTTCTGAGCAGAATATTGTAAGAAACTGTATTACTGAAACAACGGAGGTTTGGATTTCACTCCCTTGGGACGGTCATCGTGATTTTATTTATTCCCCTTTCCGTTCCTCTGGCGAATACTGAGATGAATCTTTCCTTTACACGAATTTCAGCTCTTTCATTTCACCTCATTTAATTCCGTTGACTGAAAGAGCCACGTAAGAAGGGGCTGGTGCTTTGTGCGGCGTGATGATGATCGCACTTTGGGGAGGTTTCTACCCTAGTGTCCGCTATGGAAGTAGCCCTTTTGAGAGATTGGGATTCCTTGGAGGGATAGCAATGCTGGTCACCTCTACGTCTGTGCCTCACCTCTTTGACTCTCCTCAATATTCCCGGAGGTATCCCCTTTAGGGGACATAGACACAAATGAGCTCTGTTATGGCTGAAACACCAACTTTTATCCCCCGTCCCCGTCAATCTAATCACATTACTGCTGAAACAAGAATTAAATTTGTGTATGCAGCTAATAAGCCCTCTCAGTTTCTGTACCAAACTTTTGGTCAATAATGGCGATAAACTCCTAGGTCATTCTAATTTATGAATTTGTTTTTCAATACTTATTTTATCTTTATTGGATATTTCTTTATATTAAAAGTGTTAAATGGAGGACTCGCATGGCATCTTTTGATATTTTTTTTCCCCACTTTTTAGCGGTCTCAAGATGCTTTTTATTGAAGTTTTTTTTTAATTTATCTATGTATTATTTATATTCTCCTGAACTGGTTAACTGTTTGTATTAAATATAAGGCATAAGCTATATAATATATTTCACTGTTATCCCATTTTATGACGAACTTTGTTCCCTCCCCCTACATCTCTCTCTACTATACACTTATTTTCTGTGCTTAGTTTTGTTCCTCTTCAGGTTTCTTTATGTTAGAATGTAGTAATCGATCTCTAGAACTGTATTTATAGAAATGGTGAATATCACCATAAGTGGATCTCCATGATTTTTCCCACTGCCCTTTATATTTATGGCAACGCTCTAACTTAATTGCGCATCAGAGCATTCCGCAGTTCATTTTCCTTGTGTTCGTACATAATGATAACACGTATCTTATTAATCAAGTCAACTTGCACTTGCCCATAAGCCTTTTCATCATTATAATTTATGTTAGAGCCTGGGACCGAACTTGAATCTATGCCCACTAATAGCAAAATACAAATAAGAAACTTAACTTCCAAGTAAAATTGAGCTCTTCAAATGATAATGGTGTGCAGGTGCTAAGAATCCGGCATCTCTCTGAATTAACAATACAGGGGGTGGAATTCAAGCACCCCCAGCTACAGGATTCTCCTTGTGCAGGGTAATGATTTCTTAGACTTGTGGACTATATGCAATTACTGTGGAATGTCAAATTATTT
>CM060836.1:61935000-61982500 GCA_030762175.1 Metallyticus violacea
ATGATAGACTTCAAATGCTTTCTGTGTATGTAACCCAGAGATGTAACAGGCTTATGATAGAGTGAAAGATCAGAAGAGTATAAAAACCGTCCGGTGGAAACGTTGCAGAATATTCGCCGTTTTGAGTCACGTGACGTCCTCTGTCATTGTGCTGGAAACCAACGCCATAAGACTTTAATGATTTTGTACATTTTTGGCAGTGATTTTGTTCATATTAATAATCTGAATGATTAATTTATAAAGTTATATCTTGCATCTTGTAGCAAAAATAAAAATAAAACAAGTTATGTTGAATAGAAGGCGTTAAAATATTTCCGTAAGATTTCGTAAATACCTGATTAACTGAAGTAAAGTTTCCAGCAGAAATTTGCTGTTTTAATTGCAGCTATCGTCGAATGTTATTTTGTAACCCCATTTTTACCAAAATAAATAAATAAATATGTAACAAGTCTGTTTTCTGCAGAACCACTGAGTCAGCAATGATCCACACGGTATGACTATTTTCTTCATTTCGTGCTGAGATTTTGACAGAGCATCATTCAGGACTATCAGCGAATTAGATACTTAGGTCCGTTTAAATTATTTTGGGACAACCACACGAAGCTCTCAGAAATATTTTGTAAACGCCACTAAGGCAGTCTTTTGCCAAATAAACTGCAGTGTTTTAATTCTATAGAACGGGATACACATCTCAATATTTAATCTATCGCCTGTATTCTCGTAAGTGGTAAATGCAGCCTTAAAATTTATTTTCATATATATGACAGAAGAATGGCAGAAGAAGCCTATGAGGTAGTACATTTATTTATTTATTTATTCACCTGTGCCGTATAATAGATCCGTTGGATGATGGATTGCCCACTATAAACTACGCCTAGCCGATATTCATGTTTTGGATCAAGGAAATAATCTGGAATAACATTACTGCACACTGACAAGCAGAATTTGTGCATAGCAATACATATAAAATGAAACACCCATATTGATACATACGTATTGTAGTAATATAATGTTGTATTTGCAGTAAAATGATATAAAATAACATAGATTTTTAACTTTTGTAACGGAGAAAAGAAATTTTATTATTTTATCAAGTAAAGAAAGGCACATAATTTTGACACGTAGACCGAGATAACAGGGTCCAATTCTGCACTTGAGGAGTTGAATTTAGAGTGTAAATGATTTTCTTGGGCGTTATAATGGAGCAATGTCCAACTTTAAGTTCATTGGATAGCTAAGCTCCAAGGCTTCAATCTTGACCTTACCAAAATGTAAAAAAGGAAGTGTGTAAGTGTGTCTAGGTGTTTTTGTGGATACATAAAAATCCTGTGATACGGTCAAATCATGAGGTCATTTTCAATAAGCTGGACTTTATAGAAATCAACTCTAAATAGTATCTAATAAATAGCTCATAAAAACAAAACAGAACAAAATTAGTAATATTCGTAATATAAATATTAGTATAATATATAGAACCAACATATTTTTAGTTTATGTAAATAATTTTTTTAGAAATTAATAACTTAAAATATTTAAGATCTAAAGCATCATATTAAGACGACACTGCATTAATATTTGATGTTATCAGCTTGAATGATGCTGTAAGTGAATTACTATAATTAAGGAATGACTTAAGAAATATATGTTCTCTACTTAATATTTTAAAAACTAATACCAGCAACATTAACGGTCCCTGACCTTGATAAAGTCACTCCAATGGAAAATGTGAAACTCATTACTCACTACTGTCATAAATGTACTTAGAAGATTTGTGTACATCTATTAAATACTCAGGGATTATTATTGATTAGCATGTAAATTTGCCTTATATAAATTTGCGATATAAATGTGAGATTATATGCCTATTTATGTTTACTCTATTTATTTCAGATTCCAGTAAGTATTCAATATGGACGTTGCAAACAAAAATTAATAATGATTATTTTTCAAAAGAATCGCGACCACTTTAAAACTTAGCTCCATAGTTATGACATCACACGCAATGAACGCCGTTTATTAAGCTAATCCAAATTTTCAGCATCTGCAGGATTGAAACATGGAAGTACTTTTGGACCCAGACTTTAAAACCATAACCCAGAGTTAAATAGTTGATTTGAATTCGATTGGTATGGAGGAGATGGATTTCAGTCATGTTCGTATTAAACCTTTGGGAGGAAAGGTTGGGGTGAGAGATACGAAGGGCGGTCAGAATGGGGGTGGCAGGTACTGATGCAGGCGAGTTTTTATTGGTTTCATAATGACAATCCGATTCAGCCAAAGCCCTCTCCCATTTAAAGGAGCTAAGTTCCACGGAAAGGCTGCTTCCACACCAGACCTCAGGACGAAAACCTCTCCACAAGAAAATTCCACTGCCGCACGCCGCGCATTTTCAACGCACCTAGCACTGGCTACTGTGGAATGAGAATAGATGAAATGGGAGAGCGAACAATTCACAGAAAGTAAACATTCATTCCCGCATTCGTTTACGTGACCATGAGAAAGCACGAAAAAGCCTAAAGTTAGGAAGACGCTTAGAGGGAGTTAACCTCGAGACGTCTAGAATGCGAGCCCAATTTATTTTGTAGCTAATGTTCAATAATATTCATATTATTGTTGCATAATATTCAGTCCATTTTAGCAACGAAAACAATTTAAAGACATAATGGTTTTTATGAAAATTTTATCCAACTAGTGTCAATGCAGCATATTATTAACGATAATGACTAACAATTAAGACGATTTATAATTCTGATTTACACATTTTTTGATTGACTACACTAGTACACAATCTTTTTATTATGTGTTTGTATAACGAAATGCAGTTTAATTGAAAAAAAAAATGTAATTTATTGACGATCTTATTGAGGTAAGAGGAACTGACAAACAGACTCAAACCCGAAGAATAATAAACTAGTTAGTTGTTGTAAGACAAAGAGAAACTAGGAGGTTGCAGGAAGATGGCAACTGAAGGCATGACTTCTTGTTCTTTCATAGATAAACTATCTCTACCCAATATGCTTCAGAGCAAGTAAGAGTAACACATGTGCTATTGTTTTAACTGCACTTCTCAATGTCAGACTCGGAGGTGAGCAGTTATTCTCACTGCAAGCCTGGCTGTCACAATATTTAGTTATCCACTTCGTTCATCAGTTGCTGTTTATTTCTGATTAAGTTGCAAGCGCTACAAGCGATGTTTGGACGATCTTTGTGCTGTAATACAAGCGCAGTTGGACCATATTCCCGCTGTGTTTGTTTTGGCAGCAGGTCGTAACCAAACATCGCATCATCTGGCCCTTGACCGGAGACAGGATGCAGCATTAAAACATCTTAATTGGAATGTCCGGCAAACACAGGGAAGGGGAAGTGGTGCCTGCGTTTTATATTCTGTTTATTTCTGTTATTATGTTCGTACAGTGGGAATGCGGAGGAATTAAAAAAAAGGGAGGGGGATAACAATTCAGGTCATTTCCCGGAACGTGCCAATGAAAAACGTCGCATATTCGTTTAAATGCAGGAGCACTTGAGCATATTGTCGAATTTCCTTTCTTTCTGTTCGTTGTTTATTTCTTTCTTCTGCTTCAACTTCTTTCTGTCTCATCTCATTCACTTGATTCTGCATTTTAATTGCTCTCATGCTGTGGTAGTTGAACTCTTAAATTATAGGTCTTTTATCTCTTAGATAAACTCGATTTGATCTTTGACGCGAGCAAAGAAACTGATCTCTTGGACGTGTCTTGATGTTTTGGACATCCTTGACAATCAGCTGCTATTCAAAAACCTTCCTAGAGACAACAGAAAGCAGATTCTACTAATGTCCTCTGTTCGCCAATTACACGAGATAACTTCTACCAGATAAGCGACAGGCATTAAATAGCCTCTCTTTCCTACTTCCCTATTTCTGTATGTATATATGTATATTGTTTTACTTTCATTCTTTCTCTTTCTTTAAACAGTGTTTAAAGTCTGTTTTTAATGCTGAGGCATCATGGCAGTGGCCACTGATGATACATGAGATGAACTGGTGAATTATGAAAGGGTTTTTTTAAGGAAAGAAGCTAGTTTAGTGTATCTTCCCGGCATTTGCCTTTTATGATAACTGAGGAAAACCTGGAAAATACCTCAGTCAGGGAGGACGGCCGTAACGGGAACCGAACCCCAGACCTCCCGCTTACCAATCTGTCTTAACGACCTCGGTCACCTGTTGGAGTCCCTTTCATTCTGTTTTTCTAACTGCTTCGGTTTTCTGTCTTGATATTGTATTTGCATGTTTGTCTCTTTCATTTAAGGAGAGCTGAAAGTTAAAAATTCAAATTTGTTGTCATTTTTCAAAATGTAAACTAAAATAAATCTACGACTTTTCCGAATAATTTGATATCATTTTATTGCGATGCCTAGAAAAATTAATGATTGAAAATACTTTTCCATAGATTAAAAAATTCCGGATTTTGACAACATTCGTTTCAAAATTATATAGTTTTCGAACCAATTAGTTAGATGCCATGTGCTAGAGAAACTTTCTTTTGCTGTTGACTGTTCTAATGTAATGTAGATTCTAAATGCTTAATTAAATTCAAATAACTCCCTTTCAGTACGTAGATAGCATATTTCAAGATAAACTGTACAAATTTCATTGTTGTAACCCTAATGGTTTTGCCACAGTAGGAACATGAACTTAGGTTATTTATCATTGATAAGATACGGAGTTCCTACTCTCCTTAAATATTATACTTATTTTATTTTATTTGCTCTAATGTCATATAATTCGAATATATTTATTTTGGACTTATTTTGTTATTTTCAAAATAATTTTATATTTTCTTTTTGTTTTCTGCTCTATTTCATTTCCATATTTTATGCATCGTTCAATTTTATTCTCACACTAAAGTTGCAGACTTTGAAGCACTGAAAGCTCAATCACACGTCATCGGGAACCAGAGAGGAAAATCTTTTCCATGGAGTATACCATAATCTGGAAGAGAAGTCAAGCCAGCCACTTTTCTGCAGTAATTTGCTTTATGTAACGGGTTCCGTCGCATGGTAGGGGTCTTTTCACGCTTACTCCGACTGTGTCAAGGCTCCCGCACTTTACGTGACTTTATGGCCCTTTTTACACCAAGATAATTGGATAAAGTGGCTACTTGTCTCTAGGGGTCGGGGGAAGGGCCTTGCAAGATACACGCGTTCTTTAACCATCAACATCAACTTCTATCTTCAGGAAACGTCATTCTGCTTCTAGAGACTGGAATGCATGGAATCTTGAACTGAACTGCGAACATTAAAACTTTCCACAAACCATAAGCATTATGAAAATAACGTTCCGAGGTGAAAAATACCTGAATTAAATTAATAATCTCACAGATCAATTTCGTTAATTTTATTTGTCTAAATTTAAAATACAAACTAAAGAAAAACATACAATAAAACAATAATTATTTTAATGCATTAATTTTAATATTTTATGTGTTCACCAAAGTTCTATAATAGAATTAAGGAAATGTTTCAAATTAGGGACATAATATTAATAAAAATTTATATTGTTTACAAGAATTCTATACCAAAATAAAGAAAACACAAATATCATGATTACTAATAGCAATCAATTTACTATCAGTCATTGAGATATCGTTCAAGAGCGACTGAGGGCAATGGTTCAGTTTGTAACATCTGCATCAACAGGGTCAGAAAAATAAGTACAAAGAATTTACGAGTGTAAAGGGGGCTTGACACTGTTTTGGGTGATCTCAAGGAGTTATGGATCAACGCCGTATCTACGTAGCGATATGAGGTGTGTTCGTAGGTAGGTAGACATTTGCAAATCAATGTCACTGGCAGATGCGTAGATAAAAGCAGAATGCATCTAAATCTAAACACAAGTTACGCCCTATCATTTAGTGCATTTTTACAAAGTTTTACATACGATTACTCTACTTGAACTTCAGTTAGTGCTCTATTTGTTTAGGAAAACTATTATATTTTCAGTTACATTTGTAGCTTTGGAGTTAACGCCTGTAGCACCGCAATAGGGTTTCCACACCATTTGTTCCCATTCTTTCCGCCTACAAATTCTTTGTAAATCTTTTTTCCGGACACTGTACACACGTTGCTTGCAATATCATGATTCATTGTAATAACTGTCATTTTGAGGCTAACGTTTATGTTTACGTTTTAAGTTAATTATGTTAAAATAATTATAGGTTTTTGTGCTTAACAAAAGTCTAAGAGTAATTCGTCTCAAGGTACTAGATTATATCGATTTACAAAATATAAAAGCAGGAAAGCAAAAGGCTGTATGTAGAATTGCAAAAAAAAAAAAAAAAAAAAAAAAAAAAAGGAATCTATAAAACTTTCAAGAATTATGTGATATTAATATATATTTGCATTAGCAACAAATGAAGTATTTTTAATTTGTCACAGATTATATTTTAATATCAATTATGTATTTCCTTTACATTTTATTTCGAAGAATCGTAATTTGATAAGAAGAGCAACAACTAAAGGACTTTCTTGAATAGAGCGCAATTTCCTAACATTTTCCCCGAAATGTTTCCGTACATTTTCAGAAATGCGACTCAAACTTTGAAGGGTAATCACTTGAACATAACATTACAGAATTGTTCATATCCATGCATTTGATATTGTACATTTTTACAAATGACGAACAAAAACTATGCAACTAAAACAAGATGTGTAACCTCTTCAAACTTTTAGAAGTGAAATTATTAGTTTATAATGTACAATTTTCATTAACCTCTTGAGAGCATCTATAAAACCTGCACAAAATATAAAATAAAAAAAAAACATCTGAATTTAGTAAAGTGCGTTTAAACCTTTCTATAGTTAATGCTTAGTATCCAAATCTTCTATATAATTAAAGAAATATTAAATAAGGCCTAAACATAATCTCACTACACCTAAAACTTAAATCTCAAATTCATATGAAAGGATATGAACACTTACAAATTAATGCTTCACTTTCTGGCTAGGGTTCTTAAGTGACCTTTACGTGCATTAATTTATTGCTGGCAGTAACAATGGCAGTAACATTCTTCTTAGTTATACCTATGAGTGCTCCTACCGCTACGCTCCCCTAGCTCAGACCTTAGGTGTGACAAATATCCTAAAATCATACAATAAAATATCCATTACTATACATACATATGAATATATATAATGTAATAATATAAGTAATTGACGTTTTATTGTACGATTTTATGATACAATATATTTGTATATATATTCGAACTACTGGAGTTCGAAATATAGCAATTTCAAGTGTGACTTTATCTAAGTGTTTTATCCTTATCTACTTTTATTATTACTGTTAATTATTTACATTATATATATATAAAATTGCTGTATATTAAACATTAATTTTATTTGAAAAACCAACAAATTGAAAATTCAAGCATAACAAGCATTCGAACCCAGTAAGGCAGTTATGGTAGATATTATTAAACTAGACACCTAATTTTGCTCGCTCACCCGTCCCTGTTTATGAACATGAACTTGAACTGAAGACACATTGGAAACCTATTATAATGTAATGCTTTCCATGTTTTCTGGCTGTTGCTCTTTTTTCTCTCTGTCTTTGAGTGTACACGTTGTAAAACTTTGAAGAAAAATCATTAAATTGTTTTTGCTATGTTTCAAAATATAAGCATAACGTGAAACATGGATACATAATAGTATATGTTCTTTTAATGGGTCTCCAGGTTAAGAGTGCTGTGTAAAATTGCATTAAAGAAATTAAAATGAAGACTGCAAACTAAGGTACGCATGTCAATAATCAGCCCTCTAAAATGCTTAACAACTACATATAATCTACAACACTCCTGTGACTGTGTTCTCTGCCACAGAGCTACTTTCACTTGGTTCCGTTACACTCTACTGGTGGTGGAGATTCCCTCGGGTTAACAGGGGACCACCATATGGAACTTGTACATATGTATGACGTGCCTGGAATAAGGGCGCTTCACGGTAGATTAAAGAAGCTCCATATGTAAAGCGAGTTCTAGCAAACCTGGCCGGCTGAGTGCTCAATCAACAACTCCATATGGGCCGCGCACATCATAATGCTAAGTAATTCTAAATTACTGACTGTGATATCATTCAGGCGTGTCTAGTTTCTCAATTGCCACAAGTTTTTAAAATGGAGCGGGTGTCCAAAGTTACCGCATTCATGTTCACTAAAAATAAACGTCACACCTCACTGCCATCAGCAATAATGTACGAGGGTAGGTCCATAAGTTTCCGACCTCACCATTTGCTAGGTATGATAAAAACAAAAAAACTATTTTTCGCTTTTCAATATAGTTACCTTATATTGCAATTTGTGCTTCTACACTGCAGTCATCGTATGTAACTAAGCCTGAAAGGGTAAGAAGGCCTTTACTACAGCAGGAGCTTGGACTCGTATGAGTACCACGTAAGCAAACTTCGCACTTAACAGCCAACAGCTAATCAATCGCTTACTCTTATTTTTAGGGACAATACTTTAAAATGTTTTGAATATGCTATAGGCAAATTTAGTTATTTTGTAAGAAACTTTTGAGATACGTTACATTTGCAGTGGTTTTAAAATGCATCGTGCACTAACATTGTCATCTTTGATTTATAAGTTCAGAAAGCATCAGTTCTGGTAAAATAAGAAACAGTGTTAAATAACAAGATATACCTAATAGCATGCTTTTGATATGTGTGTGTGTGTGTGTGTGTGTGTGTGTGTGTGTGTGTGTGTGTAGAGTACAAAGAGTACATCCAATTCTTTTTATTTTAAAGGTATCGCATATTCATAACATACGATGTTTTCATAAATTTAATTTAAAAAAACACGCCAATACTTATATTGAGGGTAAAGTTTAAAACCAATGTTGATTAAATTTTAGGTTTCTACCATCCTCGCCCCAATCACTTTATTTATTTACGAATTTTAAGGACGCTCTTTAACATTTCAGGTCATCAGCGTCCTATTCAATTCAGTGCTATAAACGGCCGATAAATTTTGCTCAGAGGCCCCTTCTTTCAAGCTTAAGTTTCTTTTACTTGCCGTAAATCTACGACAAGGGATCTTCGGCTTTACTTCCCTTCCAAGGAAAGCATACTTAGGAGTTTTACACCCTAAAAAATCCATCGACCGCAGCCGGGTTTGAACCCGCAACCTTGCGTCTATGAGGCAAGTATTGCTACTAATAGAGTACCAGACCGACACCCCAGCCACCTGCGCTATGAAATTTCAGATGACATCCTCCTACGAAGCTTACATTAAAAAAATCATTTGTTGTACATATTGTATTTGTTATCATTACCTGATAACCTGGGTTGTTATTGTTTGAATCTGGAAAGAATAAAACCACGAAAACATTTTAATATAGTAGTTGTATAATACTATTTTTCAAAATTGTAATCCTCTACAAGAAAGAACAGAGTGTAAGCAGATTTTAGCCAGGGTTCTGAAATAGAATATCTAACTCTTATATTAATAATTGTAATTTCACCCATAGTAAATTTTTCCATCATACAATTAAAATACTTATTATTTTTATTGTAGAAATTAGTTCCATTTGGTAGGCAACAATAGAAAAGCGTTAACAACTGCACCCACTTTTAAATCGAAAGTTAGAGGTACCAGTGGCTGTGGATAAAGGGGTGAAACATAAACTGCATTCAAAGAAGTTTTAAACTTCTATTTCAAAATCTAATCTTAAAGTTAAATGTTCGTTATACAGACTGGCAAGTTTGAAATTTGAAAGCCGTATGTACTACAAGACTTTCGGGTTATTTAAATGTCATTCCGTTCTTTATTTTGGCTAACGATTAAGCGGTAAAAATAAACATTTTAAATTATCTAAACTAAAACCTTAGAGCGACTCACAACGACTCTCGCATCATAAATAGCTATTTTGACAAGTTGATAAGTGTTAAAATAAATTCTTAGAATTTACAGATATTAAAGGTTACAATACTCTAGGAAATTATGATCATAAAAATACAATGATATAGTATGAGCATTATCGCTGAAAGCATTTCCCTAATTTTTGTTATAAAATTCACAAGTTTTGTTAATAGTACTACATCATGAGCTTAGAGGAATCGTATAAAGCGGTTGAGTTAAAATGCGCTAATAAAAGTAAGCTACTAAGGAAAGTGAAAAAAAGTTTTCTCATTGAAATATTGCTACTTATCTTTAAGTCGGTAAGTAAATAGAGGCATGTATACATGAGTGAACACAGGGGAAGTTATTCATATTGAAGGGTTTTTATCTATTTCAAAAATGTATAGAAAAGAATAAGGGCATTAATAAAAGGTAGACCAATAAAAACATACCCTGAAAGAGAGAAGCATCAATAAAACAATCAAATGCGCAATTCTAGCAGCGACTATTTAAATATACATTGTATTTAATACTATAAAAAAAAAACAGTTTTACGACGCGTTCCTTTTCAAATTATTTTGACGATTTAATTTTTTTGTAATAATTATTTGGAAAAAGTGAGGTTAGAATGCAGTAAGACTGCATATGAACTGAGAAAACACACGAATGGTGGTGGTAATTTGTGCTACATTGCCCACTGTCTTCGTAAGCAGAGGTATATCTTAACTTACTCGATTTGTTCCACTCAATAACGCCCAGCGGCGCATAGCGGCGGCCGTGGCCTGATTTTCCAGAACGTCTTGTCGTATTACAGAGAGGAAAATAATTATTGCTTTATTTTTCTTTTCTCAGCCAGAAGTTCGTCTTATCAAAAGGAAACGTATTCGCTGAAACGAGGGATGGAGAAGCAAATTGAAACCAAACAAAAAAGCGCAGAGAACGCCCAACTGCTGGAGTGAAAATGTCAATAGAATAACACCTAATTCCGCTTTTCGGAAATAATACAGCATGCCACGAAAATGAAACACGCAGTTCAATGAACCTGAATGATAGACTTTTCCAAATTTTGCAAATGCGCTGACAACCGAAAGAAATTCATGAATGCTTTTCATGTGTTCTGTACTGGCTGAAAGAGATTTCGAATGCGATTTGATAAGTTATGTAACGGGTGGGTAAAATGCGAAAATATATTAACAATAAAGCTTGAATAGGATACAATTTATCTACACTATCAGCAAGACAATTTCCGGCAGAGTTTCTCGCGCTAGCAATCCATTCACTGCCACAGCAGCGGAATTAACAAACAAGATTTGCGCTGACAACCTTAATTTGTTTCTTTATCGGTCCTCCTAAACTCTATCTACCGTACAGACGCACTGTAATTTGTTCATTTCACAGGACACGTCTTTTTATAGAGGTCGGAGTTTAACCTGAGTGCGGAAGAGATGTTCATTTATTTTCTCCTTTTTCGTCTGTTGCTACACGCTTAGCTTTAATTTGGAACAAAGAACTTTCATTTGTTGTCTTTCTCAAATGAATCTGTACAGGAAAGACCATTAAAAAAAGAATAGGAAGCTAAAATAAACAAATGAATAAGCAATAAGAGCTGTGAGGTGCAAAGTTACAGCTACCCTGGATTATCTCAAAATTTCTGCAGGATAACGCTCGTATTTGATTAATTTGAGAGAACTAGATATAACTGTTACACCACTTCGAGTCCTTTTTTTTTACAAAATTATTGATATTGGATGCATAATATACATTCACGAAGAAAATGTTTGCCCTAAGCAAGTTAGATAAAAGTTTTCTGCCTCGTTTTAAATCTTTTAAACAATTCTACATTTAAATTAAATTGAAAGTAAATATCCTATTAGTATAATCTTTATAAATTATAAAAACATAATCAGTATTGTATTCACCATAATAAAAGATGTTCATAGTGTATGAGAGAAAAATTAATATCTGCTTAACCAGAGAAATATATGTCTGCCTGTGAGTTCCTGCGTGCGTTTTTCTGAACCTGTACTTCATTTCTATAGAAATACGTATCTTAGGCCACTCTAGTAGCGAGCCCACAAGGCTACGATGTTTTGAATTTCTAATTCCGATCCGTTTTATATTCCACGTAATTGTGCATAATACTGCTCTCTGCCAGAAGTAGGGGTGGTACTACGGTCGGTGAGTGGACCATGGGGGGAGGCAGTCATTATCATACGTTTTACACTCGGATAACAATAGCTACTGGCCCCGAGGGCGAGGCGCCATGTGCCTTGGTGAATGGCAGGCAAGATGTCGGACCTAACTTACGTTTGAGGCTTACCAGCAAATGTCAAAAACAGCCGGCTGAGTAAGTGGTAGAAGAGAACAAGTGTAAAATCATAGCAAAGTTCGTACATCATTCTGTACATCGCTTTGCTGCTTCTTGTTAGGGTTTATAATTGAGCCCTTTAGCGTTTGCGGCTAGTAATCCGGAGGTCCTGGATTCGATTCCTGATCGTGTCAAACTATCCGGATAAGTTTTTTTCCCCGGAGCTTTTCTTTACTCTGGAAAGGTGAATGTCAGATAGATTTAAGGCAACAAGGACTCCGAGCTTATTTGTGCTATCATTAATTCATTTCATTCATTCATAGGTTTAACGACCCCACTGGGACAGTTTAGCGACATCCAGTATGCGTCCTAACTTTAGAAGTCCGCTACAAATCAGGCATGCCATGGCAGGGGGAAGTCGGTCCTGGTGTTGTAGTGATAACCATACTTGCCTTCTAAACCCAAGATCGCGGGTTTGATCCCGGCCAGGACCGATGGATTTTTTCGGGCGTAAAAATCGTAAGTATGGCTTCCTTCGGAAAGGAAGTAAAGTCGCGAGTCCCGAATAGTACATTTACGGCACGAAAAAGAACCTCAAGCCTGAAAGTAGAGACCTATGAGCAAAATTTATCGGCCGTTTCGTGCCGTGGATTGAATAGGACGCAGAGAACCTGAGATGTTAAAGAGCGTCCGTAAATAAAACAAATCAACAATGACAGAGGAAAACGATGGAATAAAAAATTGAACCCTCCAGTTATTCGTCAGTACTCTGGGATTGTAAAATAATTTTACTAATTTAATTAATTGATTATATTCAGAAGGCTAAAATCATAACCATAAAATATTTTACAAATTTTAAACCAAATGAATGAAGAAAACAATTTTTTTTCCATCAAGACAATACACCTACTTAAAAATGATTTAGCGATGGAAAAATTGAAACTTTTCAAGTATAAAATGTTGGGCATCCAACCAATTCCCCAGATTGACTCCCTTTCACTTTCATCTGTTTTAAAGCTCATAATTTACCTCACTGGTCAGAAATTTTCATTAAATTTAGAGACAATTGCAGCTGCGGAGAAAAATTTGCAACTTTCCAAAAAACCGCAAATAACCAAAAACCTTCCATATATAGTTGATGGTTAAACTAAAAGCCCGGGTCAAAAGTACTCGTAGCATTACAGCCACGTCTTAAAGAAAAAATCTCTCTCAGTAGAGTCTCCAAGATATTTGTATATAGAATCAGATGAGAGAGGTTTTTATTCCGTTTTTGGAGGACACGCACGGTAGCTCAGGTGCATCGGCACAGCAGGTCGAATATCCATGGTTTCAATTCGGATCTTGTCCCGAATTTTTAAAGTCTGATTTTTTCTTTCCAACTAATGTCTTACACACGCCTAATGTAAAATAACTCATATATATATAGTATTCAAGTTACAAACCTTTCCAAGAATTTTTCACATCCCTACCTATTTATTAATATGTTGCATTTCTGTCTTTACATTTTGCAAACGTTTTCCATGGAAATGCACTTGTTTCAGGATTAACAAATTAAATGGAGAAATAACGTTTTCCCTTTTCTCACTACCAGAAGGTCAGTGTTATTTAATGTTAGGCACCATGGACCTGAAATTCTTAGATTCTGTTAGGGCCAAATTTGGAGGCACGCTTAATTTCTTTTCTTTCCACCCCCCTAATCAAAGTGGCATATATTAGCCGCACAACAGCATTTTCAAAAAAACATTTCTCTTATATATAAGTTATTCCAATGTTCTGCATATTTTAACGCATGTTTTTTGTCATGGACGTGAATAAGCAGCGAGCTGCTTAGTGTTTCCATGTACAGCACAAAATCATGTGCTAACTTTCAGCGCTTGTAAATGTCTCATATAACAAATCGAATGGGTGAAGCATTTGCAAAGAGAAGCTGGTGCAGCAAGACACACAAATAATGTTTACGAGGATCTGGAAATCAACAAAAGCGAAGGGAAGTAGGTAGGAGGTGCGCCAGCTAATGACTTGTGACATTCTGCCTCTAATTGGCTGGGTTCCGGAAACGTAAACGTAAAATCTAAAACGACGTCTGCTGCCGCAGCCTCTACGTACGTCTTTGGTGTATCACTTTGTCTAAACTTAGCATTCTAACAGAGGATTAGTTACCAGACTTCGCATATACTTAAGCAGCTGAGAAGTAAATTGAATGTGTTGCAAACACTTCCTTTGGGTTTCTCTGGCTACCATGTTTTACACACTCCCATGTCATCTTATGCGTTCTTCAGACAAATTATTTTTGGTTTACGTAAGATCTAATTTATATAGGTTTTTTTAATATTTTGTGCAGATGATAATTATACAGAATAGCAAATTCAGAGAAGAGATAGATCTCACAACGAGAAACATTTTTTTTAAACAATCTGCATTCTCTAACGTGATACATCATTGCAGGAAACGCAGATTTTAGGGACATTTTACTATTATGACATGATATAAATTTATTCTGCAAGTATCCTTGAGACAGACTACAGAAGGTGTTTGAAGAAAGTCTAATTACATTCATTACAAAGTCGTAGAGCTGTCTATCGGACTCTGACAGCATTGCAATGAATATTCGATAAATCAGTTCGTGTTTTGTGTCAACTAGAATTGTGTAAACAATGCTGCACATACCCCCAAAGAAAAATATAGGAAAGTTAATTGACTGGTCGTTTCCCTTAGCCTTCCCGTGACACATTACAATGTAGGTCAACTCAAAGAAAGTAAAGGCGTCTTCAACTACACACAGACGTACACGACGAGGACAAAACAGCGTGGGTGGTTTAATGTTGGAATCCGTACATATAAACATAAACAAATAAGTATGTACAACTTCTAAACGACGCGTCAGAAAACATAAGTTGCTAAACAAAAAAATGTTCCTCCTTGTGAGTTGATCTATCTCTCCTACGAATTTATCACAAAGGCCTTGACACGCTCTGTATACTTTTCTTGGACTTTAAACCGTCAACGGTAATTTGTGTTACAATCTATTACCGTAAAACCCTTTAATTAATGTTGGTATTTTAAAATGTTTTCTCCATAAGTACATCTGAGGTAGAAATAACACATATTTTATTGATAAGAAAGTTTATGTAATTTCTTTGGACGTAATATAAATACACTGTATGCATACATTTTAAACTCTGCAGATGAGAATGTTTTCAATGGCGGTATTGATATTCGGAATGATTGAAGTTAGAGGAGTCCAAAAACGAACCTTCACGTAGTTCCACAGAGCAAAATAAATGACGTAAAATGTGGAGAACATGTTGGCCAGAACATGGTATGTTATTAGGTCCCACGTGACAACCGTCTCTTTAGTATGTAAGAAATTTTTAACAAATCTCTGACTTGCCTTAGTGATGAGGTAGAGGTCCATCTTGTTGGTAGAGTATATCATTTCTTAAGCAGCTGGAATTATGGTAATGTATTATGTGTTTTCACTCCTCTTATAAAGGATAAGTACTTGAAATAAATTATTTGAAAAAAAAAAGGTTTGCTTATAAAATGGACATAAAGATTGGATCCATTTCCATAAAATAATTGTTTGTCGTAAATTAAATTATATGATATATATAGATTTGGTATGAATTTGCACATGTTTGTGGTTTTTAGCTTAATCCAATATGCCCTCATCCATTTAAAGCATTGTAGAGCCCGAAAGAAGCTTGTGCCGTCTGAAACCGCTGCATGCGCTTCCCAAATACCTTTCTTCAGGTCCTGAAAATCTCTTACTTTGGTTTTATACATTAGTATCTTTATAAACGCCCAAACAAAATGTCTAAAAGCGTGAAATCCGGTGAACATGATGACCACATTCAAGGTGAGCCTTTGTCTATCATTTGTTGGGAAATTATCGGTTGAAGTATTCTTCCACATCCAAATAGGGAGTGTTAAATCTTTTTGAAAGATAAAGTTCCTTCCCGAGTATTGCATCTCTGTATATGTGAAATCGAGCAATAGAACACTGGCAAAGACACTTTGAAGCGGATTGCAGCCATGCTAAAATATACGCCTCATATTTAAGTGCCATATAAATCTAATTTACAACAGGCTATAGATTCACGAAAGTGGATACCTCATCGATTATTCCCATGTCTGTACCCAATAAGAAAACTCAATTATATATGAACATATTTTTTCTTTAACCAAGTATTTCATTAAAATGCATCCTGAATTGTTTAACGTTCCTCTATTTTTTCATGTATATCTGATCACTTTATTGTGTTGTTTTGTGTATTTGACATTAACAGGTAGTTTTAATTAGTTTGTTGTCATTTTTACGTTAATAAATGTTCATAGCTAAAATAAACATTGTTGTGAATGCTATTTTTACTTTCTAACCGGAACCGGTTCATACGTGAAGTTTACCTAAAATTCCATCTGACCGAGGGGAAATATTGAAAGGACTCGTGAGATTGGAGAAAAGCAGGCCTAGGAGTCTGGTGAAATGTCAGGTTGTTCCCAAGTGAGTGTTGTCACTAATCACGACATCTTTGTTTTAGTGTGACATAAATAATGCAACAACAGCTAATTACGATACATAATACTCCCAGACGGAATAGGATCATAGTTAATTTTTAATGATATATCCCTTGATCCTTAATCAATCACCGATCGGTCTAAGCTTGATTAACGTGTCAAGTTCTCGTCTACCGCGAATCAATTTAATCCTGGAGATTTTCAAGCACATAGTTACTGCACAGTTTCTCTAGATTAGATATTTCTGAAAAGTACTAATAATTTATTTTATTAAAGAATCAAATAAATAAGCAAATAAATTGAAATGAAATTGTGATATACAGGCTGGAAAGGGACTTTTTAATCTCAAAACATATGGCACCCGCGTAATGTTGTGCATGATTAACTTTTAATTTTAGAATGCCTAATTGAAGGTAAAACGTATGTGTTCGCTTGGCATTACAAGCGTTGCCTACTTTTTAAAGCTTTGTTAATAACACCACTAAAACAACAATCGATTAATAAAAAAGTGCTGGTCTATCCATTATAATAAACGGAATATATGAATTTTGACTTAATAAGATATTATAGGACATGAAAGATAAAAGCAGAAATATAATTTTTCCCGTCCATCAAAATTATTGCACCAATTGCCCTTCTCCCTGTAGGCAGTGGTGCTTATAAATATCTTAGCTATAATTGTTTCCAGTGCATTTGTCATATTAATAACTAAATGACGTATATGATTTGTTAATTACTGTAACTTTTGTATACTAAATATTCTACATATCTACAATAATTACCGTTGTGGAATTTCCTAACGTTTATTGTTTGAAACTTAGATACTTTTGTTATTTAGAAGAAAAAACTCCACATGCCGAGGAAAATTCTCGTCAACAGTAAAAAAGTGCAAAGTTTCACAAAGCCCGAGACCCTTTTTCAGAACGCCTAATATATCCCTCTCCATTAACAACATTTAGGTACCTGCACGCAGAACATTCGTTTCTCTTTTCTTTGCCTTCCCCATTTTCTTCTAACTGTTACGAAGGAATTTTTCAAAAGCGTAGTTTACTTCCCCCTTAAATCCTAAGAAAGTCGAGTAACAGTTAAAAGAGTCAAGTCTTTCTTCTCCCTTAACAACAGAAAATTGCACATCTACATTTTGTATCCGAGAAAGACTCCAGGCAGTTGATTTGTCTCTAGTAATTGGATCAGTCTTCAAAAACCAAGAGAAGGATTGATGTAACAGTCCATATTTCAAAACGCTTCCTCCTTCGCATTCTTTCTCGCTCCTCTTTTCCACTCTTTCTTTCTCTTGTTAAGGGCAAGTATAACGATTATACGTCCTCAGCTCACCTCACCTCACCCACTTCTGCAGTGTCCTCCTACTTACAAATTAGTTCCTCCTTCTTTCTCGTGGGCTAGACCCTCCTTACAATGTAATGTCCTTCCTTTACAAGACACGTGCGAAGAAGCTTGTTGAAGGGTGTAGTAACAGAAAGGCAAGTCTTAGCAGGGCACAAAATAGGGTTTAATATATACAGCAGAGGGCGGGAGCCGCGCGCCACTATCGTTTGTTATTAGATTCATACTTCACCTGCGCGGATAAAAAGATGACACAGAATGGATGGGAATGCGGAGCATTTAGGGTAAGCCTTCCAGGGACGTATGTGCAAGGTGCCACGAATAAATTTCCCCTTTTCGTGTGACCCTTCTGCAACCAAGACTTTTATATATAGTGAGTCTCAAAAAGGCTACAGACATTAATTATAAACATTCTCTTCTGTTTTCTTTAGCTGCACATACCAAACAGAGATCCATTTTCTAATAAATCAGTGGTCGCCTGGGATAACATGGCTTTTAAAGATATTTTTCTGTTAACGCACAGAACGGAAAACATATTGAGCTCGTCGCAGTCTACTATAGTGATATAATAAATTACAGCTGCTTGAAACATCAGGTTTAAGCATAATTACAGACGGTTTACGAGTAACGGTTAGGTTAGGTTGGGTTTAGGAAAAGCTCGAGCGTAGTATAAATTTTAAATATAGGAAATGATAAACCCATAACATACTACTTCCACCTTCCCTCTACCACCGTCTTTTTACAATTAGGTACTGCGACGCTATTAGTCATATACTTCTGTATGTTGTTAATGCTCATTGGACTTTTGCTTGCTTCCTGATTAGTCAACCGCCACGGGTGGCCGAGGTCGTTAAGTCCGGACTTGTGAGCGGGAGATCTGGGTTCGAATACCGCCAGGACCGTCCTTCCTGACTGAGGTTTTTTCCAGGTTTTCCTCAGTCCTCATAAATGGCAAATGCCGGGGAGGTACCCTAAAAAACTTAGGCCTGGAACGATTCCTTCCATAAAATCCTTTCCCAATATATCATTTCATTTAATGTATCATCAGTATCCATCGCCTGTGGTGTCTCTGTAGCAGAAACGGGCGTTATACACTATTCATTCATTCTGATTAGTCAAAAATTTATTGTTCTGATGCTTTCAGTAATTATTTTGCAAATTGAGCATATTATATTATTTCTTATTCCAGTACAATAATTACAAAGGATGCTATTGTTCAACACAAAAAACTGGAAAGAAATAAAACAATGAGATTATTTGAATTCAGGGCCGGCAAAGCAAAATTGTATAATGGGAAAACCAGTTGTCAACACCATATAATGCATGTTCAGGTAGCAGTTTGTACTTAGTTTAAGGAAAGCTTTGTCAGCGAACGGTTGAGTGTCCGTGCTTTCACTGTCTGTAAATTGTGTGCTAATTGTTGTTCGTTAGTTATGCCACTCTAATACCCGGTTTAATATACGACACATATGTGAAAACGAACTGTTGCAAAAAATATTCTGGCAATCTTGTTGCAGGTAGAAACAGATTCCGGCAATGTACTGCCGCCGAGGGGCATCTCTTTAATAACAGTTACTTATTATTATTATTATTATTATTATTATTATTCAGTAAAAATATAAATACTAAAACAGAAGTATTAACTTTGCGCTCTGCGACTATATCTCCCTTTTTCCTGTTGCGGCAGCTACGTTTTTCCATGAAGCATGGTAACACAGAGCATACAGTTCTCTTTTAAAATAATTCTTGCTTCCAATGCGTCTTATGCGGCTAATAGGCTTAATTTTTGAGAAATTAACTTGCTCAGCGCTTATAGTAAGGCTCTAAATAGTCTAAAGATTGTTAAATTTTAATAAAATATACATCAAACGTTCAGAAAACTCCGTTTAACTGAATAAAAATTGAAATTTCTTCAAATTAGACCTAAAGTGTTTCCTTAAAATTTCTTTGCGTGGAACTCAGTTTGAAGATGCCAAAAGAATATCTTGATGTAGTGAAGACAGGTTTAGCACTAATACCAGAAATGGCATAATGTCCCACAAGTTATTGAAGACTATGTAGAAAAACATGTATGTGCAAAAGAAACATTTATTTATACAGTCTGAACGACTGAATTATTCTGGTATTTTCAATTTAGCGCCCTCCGGTAGTAAAATTCTTATATAATAAAAATAATGTTATTAGTCTAGTAAGTAATTATACAACCTCTAGCTATTGTCAATAAACTGTAAATATTGTTTATTACTCGGTCTTTGATGGGTTTGTCGCCTTTCCACGGCAGCTAGCGAATTGGCCGTCAGAGCGGTAACTCCCGTGTAGGGAATGTAATATCTGCGGAATTAAAACTACAGAAACATTGAAAATTTCCCTATAAACAAAACATTTTTCTGCCTTTATGATATTCTCAAAAAAGATGTATGTGTATACTGCGCAATGAAACGAAGTTTCGTGTATAAAATCAGATTTTTCTGTACTTCTTCTTCTTATTGATACCACAGCGCGCAGCGACCCCCCCTCTTCCTCTAACTCTGTCTTACGAATTCAATGATAGAGGGCAATATTGCAGGGAGGGGGATATGATCAGCGTTCTAACAACCCGCCGGTATCGATCATGCTGGTCTGGTGGTCCTTGCCTCATAGACGCAAGATCACGGGTTCAATCCCGGCCAAGGTGGGTGGATTTTTTTCGGGCGTAAAAATCCCTAGTATTTTTACTTCGGAAGGAAAGTAACCCCGTAGGTCCAATGTCGCACATTTACGACACAAAAAAGAACCTCAAGCCTGAATGAAGATGCCTCTGAGCAAAATTTGTCGGCCCTGAGTTGAATGAGACGCTGATGACCTGAGATGTTAAAGAGCGTTCATAAATAAAGTAGTGGCGGATCCCTAGATCGAAGAATGTCATCTCTCCATCAGGCAGCTTCCCAATTATCCTCACGAAGCTGAGTGGACCCGTTCCAAACTTCCTTAACTCCTAAAATTACTAAGTAGGTACCGGGAATCGAACCCGTGCCTCCCGGTCAGCAGTCAGCAACGCTAACCACTAGTCAAAGAAGGCCGTCTTTTCTGTTATTAACATCTGTTATTTTGCATCGAAAAATTACTACGTAAATGGAACCATGCATCTTTTGATTTGTTTTATTTACGGACGCTCTCAGGTCATCAGCTTTGCGTTCAATTCAGGGCGTGAAACGGCAGATAAATTTTGCTCAGAGGCCTCTTCTTTCAGTTTTGAGGTTCTTTTTCGTGCCGTAAATCTACGACACGGGATCCAGGGCTTTACTTCCCTTCCGAAGGAAGGTATACTGATGAGTTTTATGCCCGTAAAAAAATCCATCGATTCTAGCTATGAGACAAGTATGGTTAGTACTAGATCACCAGGACCAACTCTTCATCAGTAAAGAACATTAAGCTTGGCTCCATTACTCCTATTATTAATGTTTCCGTAACGTACAATTACAGAAATTAACACATGCCTGCAATTCGTGGTCAGTAATGTTTTTGTAAGTCTACAAGTTTAAATTTACTAAATTCCGGTATATGTCCTGATGCATGCTTTGACAATTTTCAAAATAGATATCAGAAATGTGTGGATGCAGCAGGGCAATGTTTCCAACATCTCCTGTCAGAAGGTGCACATGCTTATTTTCATTGTAATTGTGAGAACTTGAATCAGTTGCGCGGATATTACACCTGCTTCTCCGGGAGTTACCGCTCTAACTGCCGACGAGCCAGCCGGCGACAAAACCGTGAAACAATGGTACTTACTATATGTTATCTACATTGTCTTTTAATTTATTCTAAGAAATTTTACATATTCTCTAAGCAATTTATTTTAAGCTAACGCTGTTTGGAAATGTTTGAAAGTGACATATTTTTTTACTAGTTCGGTGTTTTAAGCTACAGCAGAAGTATTTCCTGTAATCTGTACGGAATTTCAGGTTTGGAAAGCAGTTCCTACCAGTTCGGTTGTAATATTGATTTCTAGCAATAAAAATTCTAAGTTCGAGTTGATTGTACAAGTACATTTTAAAAAAGAGAGGGTAAAAGCCTGGCGAAACGAATTCTGGTCAAGGAACTGGTGTAGTTTTGTAATTGGTTGCACTACCCTAAGTAAAAGAGTGTGGACCGGCGAAAGAAAGGGATGATTTACTGCATGTGTTCGCCGAGATGAAAGTTTTTCTGCGGAACCAAGCGAGGTCTTTGGCTTGGCAAAAAGGAAGCAAAAGAGACCAATGATGGAAAAAACGGCTCCGTGGATGTACGTGTGTGCACGGGGAAGAACTTGGGCATACTTTTGGATAATAATGCCATTCTCCAAGTGCAACGGTATAAGGGGAGTGAGCTTTCCATCAATGGACAACGGCTGTGGCAGGATTTATCGCTGGATTTAAAACAGTCGTTGGATGGGAAAGTCGGTATCCTTTGCATATTACATTTCGCTTTTTTATATACGAAAGTCGCATGTACTACCCAAAGAAATAAACGGAGCAATCATATCTCCTCCCAGGGGTGTAAATACTAATTTAGGGAGCTCTTTGCTTTGAAAAATCGGGCTTAACAAAAACTGTAACAGTGAACTTGCAAAAGTAACTTCTTCCTCTGCAATAAACCGACGCTATTTTTGTCAAACTAGCCAGTATCTGTATTCAAATATTATTTAAAAATGTTAATAAGCTACAAGCAGTTACAATGTTTATCGAATTAGTGATTTATATCGGTGCTAATGATAATCTTTCCTTAGGAACCGCAAAATACATTAGCATTTATTCTCTTTGCAATTGGGTTTATACCCAGTGGCTGTGAAGAAATAACGAAATTGCAATTTGTATATGTATTTATAATTTTTTCGCATGTAATCTAATACTGGTCATAGGTATCTAACCAAAATAAATCTAAAAATATAATCTGACTTACATATCAAATCAATTTAATACATGTAAATTTAGTTAATTAACTAAATACAAATCAATTAACTTAGTTAATTCATATCTACCTACTTTAATGCATTTCAACATTGGAAAGAGCACTCAGAGGAGGCAGGGGAGAGGAGAGGCGAGGTATAAAAGCAATAAATGCATGAAAGCAGGTTAAAACAAGGCTAGAGGATATCAGCAGGTAGGAAATCGAGGCAGAATGTAACACGAAAGTCTCCATGAGGCCATAAAATTAAAGAGGTGTATATACTTATTCTAGAGAGAAAGGCCAGATCAGGAATGGCCTGGTTTAGAGTGGAAATGCGGAAGGCTAAAAAATAATTCATAGTTCTGGCAGAGGAGGAGGAATTGATACATATTCTGGCCGAATGTATGCATTGGGAATATCTGAGAAAAACGCTGTTCCCTGAAAACTTTTTAAACAATTAGAGGTCGATTGGTATGCTATGATCTGTTTGCGAACCTCGCTAATTGGCTGAATATAGGCATTTTCCTAGTCAAAGTGCAGGAAAATAAAAGCAATTTATTTGCGGTTTAAAACGCATTAACCAGTGTAATTATAAATAATATGTAACATGTTTCAATTCAAATATTTGTAAATATTGTTCTCCACATTTTAATTTGTTTATTATTATTATTATTATTATTATTATTATTATTATTATTATTATTATTATTATTATTATTATTATTCGTTCCCCCTTTCAAATTGTGTATCATATTTAAGCCTGTACGATTTGAGATATATTTGTAATGTGTATATAGAATTTTATAATGATAAAGATACGTCTACTAATTAAAAGCATGTTAAATTTAATACATTGCAAACACGATTAAACATGTTGAAGTAATTTAATACATTTCAATTTAATGAAATATATTTAAACAAAATTATTTACGTTTCAACATAATGTAATATATTTAAACGTAATTAAATACATCTCAACCTAAATTAATGCGCTTCAACATTATAAAATATATTTCAAACTAATGAGATAATTGAATGCACGAGAGTAAATCATTCAGCAAGTTTCATATTGATGTGGGATACAACATATTCCAATGAGGCACCTTAAGCTATTGCCACTAGATGGCAGCATTAGTCCGTTGGCAACTGGACATTCGACACGAGATAATCGATGTTTGCAATAGTGAATCAGCAGTTTCAAGATGGTGGCGCCTCTGAGTGAGTGTACAACCCTCCAGCAGCGCTACGTTGTGCAATGATAGTGGATAAAAGGTGTGGAATCAAGGAATATTCATAAAAACATCTGCTGGCCAAGGCAGATTGCCACAGACTTAATCCAAGCGGAAAGAAGGGTAACTACAGAAAATTGGTTGTTCCCACGGCATGGCCAACCACTTAATACATGGCAGGTTATGTTTTCACAAGTATGTGCATGATGGGTGCCGCGCACGCCTACTTCACGACACAAAATGCAAAGAATGGGTCTGGCTGTACAGCACCTCAATCGTTACCACGATAAAGGGCGCACATGCTAGCCCAAATATGTGACGGGTGATGAGTCTTAGGTTCACCGTTACCGGCCCGAGGCACAGCGTGCGTCAATGCAGTAAAAACACCCTGCGTCCACAGAGGAAATAAATAGATAAACAAATAAAACTTTTAAAAGAAAATCAACCTGCCGATGAAATTATGATCAGATTTTCTACGTACATGGGACCATGAAGGCATACTGCTCACCGCATTCCAACCTTAAGGACAAACCGTAAATGCCGACTCCTATTGTAATATCCTCAGAAAACTGAAGCGACAGAACTCCTCTCTAAAGAGGTGTTGTTCTTGTATGACAGCGCGCGTCGTCACACTGCCAAATGACACTCTGCGAAATTTCAAATGGGAAGTCATCGAGCATCCGCCCTAAGCCCCGATCTTGTTCTAAGCGACTTCCATTTGTTCAGCCCTCTTCAACACAAAGAAACTGAAGAAAGGGAAGTCACGTCTGGTTCTGACAGTAGCCCAAAGAATTTTATGTTGCGGGATTTCAGAAGCTTGTGAAACGCTGAGATAAGTACTATAATGTACAGGGAGATCATGTTGAGAAATATTTTTTTAACGCAGCACTCTTATTTAAGATCTATATGCACTTGTAACTTACTTTCAACGTAATTAAATGTATTTCAACATAATTTAATGCATGTAACATAAATAAGGATATATTAAAAAACACCTTCTTCTTAGAAAAGTTAGAAACAAGAGAAAATCAAACAGTATTAAAGATAAAAGAAATGCTAAATAAAAATAAGAAAACAAAAGAAAAAATATCTGTCGTTTTTGCAATTTCTATTTTTTCTATTTTATATTCTTCCTACGTTTTTAAAAATAAAATAACAGGATAAGCCAAGCATGTTCTTTACTCACTATAGACAGAGAGGGAATCATTTCCTCTTTGGTGGATCGTATCTGTGGAGCTTGTTTTGTGCTACTGTTACGTTATAGTGCGCTCACAGAGCGTCAAAGGAACAGTCGATAACTGTTAATGTTAGCTCGCTCAAAAGAATGGAAGGGAGGCTGTTGCTCCTAGTCGATAATACCGTGTGATTTTCAACACAGTCATTTAACACTACAATAGACAGTCGCTGCTAAAAGTAGACACATTATTCTTTTATTAAACTCTTAGAGTATAAAGACTAAGCATAGAATACAACGCACCTAATCCAATAAAAATGGTGTACTTTCAGCATCCAACTGCAATTCAGGTGGGGTTTAATTAGCTATATTTATTAATTGTTTTGTCTGAATGAAACTTTATTATACTTTTGGTTCAAAACCAAAGATAAAAATATTTTAATGAATTAAAATTCTGTTGTATCGTTGGTGTAAAGTTGTACTGAAAATATAATGTGATGTACATGAACAAAGAATTTTATTCTATAATAATCCCTTTAATTGAAAACTTCCATAATATGCACGAAAATATAAAAAGTATTAAGACATCATATTGATATAAAATAAAATTTAAAGTCATTTAATGTAATCTCACACGAACTTCGGGGCGCGTATATTTGCAATCTAATCTGCTTTTAGTGGTATTTCACTAAGCAGTTCGGAATGTGTACCTGCTAGGATTTCTTCAATCTTACATAGTCATAATATCCTGGGTTATTTGAAAGAATATCGTAATTTTTTCCTTCACTACATTGCCAACACCTCCAAAACTTTAATTTGTAGACATTGGCTGGCACAATAATATTGTTGATTTCCAAAGAAGTAATAGCCACCAAACTTGAACTCATTCCGAGAACTCCTTAACAGCCACCTTCATATCACGAAGAAATGGCTATGACCAGATAAGGTGGGGATTCACGGATGTGGCGTGACCTATTGGTTGCGTTGTTTTGAACTACCATCAGTGCTGCAAAATTTCAAGATTGACTCAATGGAACATATTATTTGTAAATATTGTATCTGTAAATCAAATATAAGGATAAAATAAATAAAATAAAATATATTTATGAAATGTCCATGTGAAACATGCAGCATAATTTGCAAGTTGCTGAAATATTATGTTTATTAACAAAACAGTAAAATATACATTATATGCAAAATAAAATATTGCTTATATTTTTGGAAACAGTAATTAACTAATATATGAAGTGAAAATACTTTCGCATAGAAGAGAAGAAATATGCATTTGTATTAAAAACCCGTCCTTAGTGACGAACCATATTATTATTATTATTATTATTATTATTATTATTATTATTATTATTATTATTATTATTATTATTATTATTATTATTATTATTATTATTATTATTATTATTATTATTATTATTATAACTAATATTATTATGAATCAATAAATAAATATAAATAATTTAAGATTATAAGGGAATGTTTAAATTAGTGTTAATATTATAGGGGCATTTTCCTAACAGTAAAATAATAATAAAATTACTATAAACAAAGACCTGACAATTCTTAGTTTAGAGCTACTTTATTGTTAAAAACAGTTAACAATATAAGTGATAATTAATTAAATAATACATTACAAAATTATAAAATTGGCCTTCTTCAGTTTCTAAGTATTCTCTGAGTATGTGTTCCTGCTTTAGTGTACTCTGTTGAAAACTTCGAAAAAGTGTTTCGTGTTTGTGCAAACCCTTTTGGATACGCTCTCTCAGAAATTCAACACCAGGTACAGGAGTTGCATTAATTACGAACTCTAATGGTTTCTACAGATAAAAATCCATTGGATTCAAATCTTGCGAGTAACAGGTCATCGAATGGATCCTCCTCAATCCATCCATCTTTGCAGAAAGCGGCGATTCAAATAATGACGAACTATCCGTCTGAATCGCTATCATGCATAAACCACATTTGTCGGATATGGTACAGAGGTATTAAATCAATTAAAATGTGCAACCCATTTTTGAGAAACTGCAGATAAACGTCGCCTGTCAGACACGGAGAAGAAGAAATGGATATCAAGAAAATTATTAAGAACGATTCCAGCCCAAATGTTTAGATTTAATTTCTGTAAATTTATCCTGTTTTGTGAATACGAGTAAGAAACATTGAATAATAAATTTTACATAACGGATATGTTTATAAGAGATAGAATAAATAAAACAATTCTAAAATATAAATGGATGTTCAGGTCAAGCGGTCATTTTCCTCAGCAGCAGCGAAACTGTATAGTTGTAAATGCGTCTCTTACTAAACACTGAAGTGAAATATTATTACAGGGAGGCGACAAGGTTTGTTCCACGTGGAGAATTTGCCGCAAAGTTGGAGGACAGAAAATCGAGGAGGGAGATTAAGCTGCTAACCTGTTTAGAGGTCTCTACAAAGGATATGTACCGTGAAGTTTAACATTTGAGGAGGTTAAGGACGGGGCTATGACACGCTAAGGGCAGCAAGGGAAAGGACGTTTGTATTTGGGGAGGTCTGCCGCTGGTGAGATTTTAATACGCACAGACGGACCTAAATGTAATTAAATACTATAGCGCGAAGGCGGTCGGCCGACCGGCTGAGCGGTTTTAAGGATTTTGCTTCCTCGCACCATAAAAAGGTAAATCCAACTTCGTCCTGCCAAGTAACCCAACCGTGCTGCTTTTATGAGCACATGCTCTGGAACGCTGATGTTGTACACTGCCAGCATCTATCGTTAATGAAGCATCGAGTTCGAATCTCATCCAGAAATAGCTGTTTTGTTTTAGTGAAATTCAAAATGCTGCGACTGCTGCAATTGACTACAGAATATGCAAGAATTATATCATACTCAGTACATGTCGCAGTCACCTTCAAGGATTACGGCTAACTTGTTTCGGCCACAAAGAGTCCCTAAATGCTGAACTTTTCCATTTAGAGGGCTATATTTCAGAAATATATCAAGAAAAATCTGCTACAATTAAAGATTTAAAGCGCAGAGTAGAGTTACTGGAAACGGGCAGTGTTTAAACATACTCTTTATTTATTACCTATTTACATAGCGCATTTCACACGATGCAGTGTGGCTATGATTTACAATTGAACCAGATTGGAAAATTTCGAATATTCCTATTAGAGATAAAATATTTTTATTGAGGTAACCATTGAGATCTCCAAATGAGTGAGTGAGTGAGGTTCGTAGTTACGGATGACATCTGCACTGTAAACCAGAGATCTGGCCATCCTATCAAATCATTGCTATCTGATTTCCATTGCAAACAAACAAATGAAATTTTTTCAAAAACTGAGCTCGCCAAGCTACCGACTGTCTACTTTTGTTTTCGTAAAAACAAACACCGGAATTAACTTGAATGTAAAAGATAATGAGTGACTAGAGCTGAACAATTTAAAATAATCATGGTTGAAATCTCCGCGATGGCTGTGAAGGATAACTCTTACGTGAGGAATCCCTCCAATCAGATACGAGCATGCCTGCTCCCTCTACTCAAATAGATTTTCTTGTGAGAAGCTCTGCCTGCTGGGGTCAAGTCGTAAACTGTTCTTTCGACTCTGTTAGCGGAAACATCGTATTTGGGACCTTCCGACCACACGTAAAGTTTATTTTCGTTTGCGTTCATTTTTTTTTAAATTTTGGTTTTTGCATTACTACAACTGTATTTATTACAGTGGCACAGTAGAGTACAATAAAAAACAGCTTCAACAGGTGCACGGGTAAAATGAATTGTACGTTCTTTTATAATACACCAAGTCTGTTTGATTTAGTACAAGATATTAGATTAGTTATTTCACACCAAACTATTAAACATATATATATATATATATATATATATTCAATAGTAAAATAAAATAAAAATAATAGAAGAAAACGTTTTAAAAAGTTTAAAGTTGCATATAGAATTACAAAGAAATGGCATTATGGATGACGCTGGATTTAGTGAATTTATTTTCCCCAACCCCATCCACGGGTATTAGGCATTTCACATCTCAGTTTAATCAGAAATTTACCTAATTTCTCCTCTCCTTCTTAGCCTGCTAGCAGAACTCAGCAGACCATCTCCCTCTAATCCGATACTATAAATGCGATAGATAGTTTTTCCCCCATTCTCCCTTACCTTTACATTCAGTCAGAATGTTCATCATTTCCCCTTCTCACAGATGAGGCAAATTCTCTACTCATATTCCTCGGTGATCTTAGCCATTGCTTTTGTACGCAGACGATATAGTACTGTGTTCTATGTCGAGTAACGGCCTACAGAGAGGGCTGCGACAGGTTTTGGACTTACTGCAAAGAATAGTTAACTTACAGTTAATGTGAATAAGACAAAAAAAAAAAAAAATAGGACATAGACGTACCCGGAATAGACGCCAGACAACGGGTAGGCTTTCGCAAACTTGGGCGCTACTTTTACGATGGACGGAATGTAAACAAAGCACAAAGTAGGAGTAAAAGCAGCAGTAACTCTCCGGTAACGAATCTCAAGACTTTCCTCTAGGTGTGCTGGTTTTTACATTATTAAATTGCCGGTAGTTAGGGTAATATTCATTGGCGTTTTAGGACAAAACTATTTATGTTATTTGTTATTGTTTGTATGCTTTTTGGTGCATTCTCTTGTAATTGCTGTATTAAAGTGTAATATTTTAAAAAGTTAAAATCTATACATTTTAAAATTTACAATAAAATTTATAATTGTTAAGTAACGTTTTATATACTGTATGTTGGTCCAATACGCCACCTTCTCTCGAGTTTTGTCTTTTAAGGGAGAGAGAGTCTCCTATATATATATATATGTAGGAAGTGTAATCAAAATTAGCCTTGAAGGGACACGTGGGTTGCGGGATACGGTGGATTTTAATTTTCGATCTCTGTGGGCTCACACGTGGCATTTGTGATAAACAACGTCGAAATTATTGGTGTTTTTCTTCTTTCATAACACCAGCAATCTTTACTTCCTTCCTACTAGATCACAAGTGCATCAATGTGATCTGTATGGAGCATTGTTCTAGAATTATAGTTGGCAAATTACGTTGCGCTTATAAGTAGATCAGAGAGATGACTAGTAGGGGGATTTGTGAGCCCTTATCAGGATAAAATGACAATGAGATTGCAGTGCTTAGAGGCTATTCCCGCCCCGCCGCAGTCTTGAAAGAGTCGTTTTAATCATCTGTTAATTTTGATGTTTTAAAAACATTATATATGCATCAAGTTATTATATATAATGACTTAAATCATGGTTAATTGCTTTCCACTCTATACATCGCTAAATTATTTTTCTATAACAGAATTCGAAATTTTAGATAGGCACTGCAAAAACTGGATGGTGAGAAGGCATACTTCGTCAAAATAAGGCTGAGAAGATCTACAGTACAAGAATTCTTCTGTTATAATTCTCAGCTCATGAGCAGAAACATTCTGGACTATGAGTACCTATCCAGGTTATTTTATAAATAAAGACAGCGATTCACTTAATAGTACATGTATAGAAAACGGGAATAGAAAAATGCCACCAATAATACTGCAAACTATAATATTAATTAAATTTATAGCATTGAACTAATAATAATAATAATAATAATAATAATAACAATAATAAAGTAAGAAAAACTATAAATTTTAATGTCGATCATAAAGTTCCAGGACTAGACTTATAGCATGGGGATGCGCGCACAGCAATCTTAATCTACGAATTTCATTAGTTATTACGTTGAGTGTCGTCGTTTTGTGAATAGTGGGAACTGTGCCATATTAATTTCCAGTTTGTTATCACGCGCAAGCCTGCAAACTAGAGCACGAAGTTAACTTAAAATTTTAGCCAAAATCGGAAAATCTTAAACGGAGAATTTTGAAATGGCTCGCCAGGCTTACGCCAATAAAAGTGTGGTGCGAGGTGTTTTGAGTGAAACTCACACTTCAAGAATGACGATAGAGATCAGGGCGACCGTCTAAAAAAACTAATATGTGGACTAACATGTGCACGAAAATCGTCAGAATACTGCTAACGTCGCAAATGTAATAGGAAAACTGGATGCTGCATCACGGCAATGCAACTGCCCTCAGAGAGTTAGTAACGAATTTGTTTCTCGGTCACAACGCCCTTCCTTATACACCCTCCAATTTCCCTCTACTGGGAGATAAAGTAGAAACTGCACATTTTGGCTCCATGAACAGAATCCGGTGCGAATTGCAGAGGTTGCTTGACAAGATTTTAGAATAGAAACTTTGGGGGAGGGGGGTGTTAATATAGTGGGAAAGAGCTGAGAGTGGTGTATCGTTGCACAACAGAAACCTTTTGAAGGGAATGGTAGCTAATTGCACATATGCCTTATCTCGGGACTTTTGGATAGCACACAACTGAGCTATATCAGATTTCTCTGTTCAACTAACCTCGTTTAGACCATCAGCTGACTTTGTCATGTCAAGGAAGTTGGAAAGAAAACCAACAACAGCAAACCTTTTACAAGATCACGAAATAAACCTCCTTCCAACAAAAGAGAAAACAAGACTACACATATGTAATAGCAGCCTTGAAAACTATATGCGGAAAACACAGAAAGTGGCAACAGAACACAGATATGAAATAAAAAGTGGGGAAGGAAAAGTTTTATTTGAGCTACGTGTTACAATTGTCACAGAACTTCAAATGGACTATCTGGAACTACGGTAATATTTTATTGTACTCTACAACTTGGTAGCAGGGTACACCAGTTTATTAAAGAATACAAACAAGCAGACTCACCGTAAATCAAATCATGCACCCATTGGTCAGAACAAGGACACTTACCTGAAATAAAAAGAAAGCGCATATTAATATATTAATTGTAATTACTGATTTTTCATTAAAACAGAATTTAAGCGAAAGACACGTGTTTTGCATTTAATTTTCAAAAGTTATGTTCATAGAAATTAAATATTAACGTTGAATAGATATTTTTATGATACAAAGTTAAATTTTTCATAACATTCACAAAAGATGTACATTTAACATCCATTTAAAAAGAAAGTAAATATTTAAAGCCTTAGCGAGGTTAGAGGTTTAAAACAAAGTGCATTATATTTCAAAGGTTAATAATTATGTTAGCACTTCATCAAAGTTCTTAGACTTTCATGGCCGGTGTCAGTACTACACAGTATTTTTCGAGCTTGTGGACTCCTTCTTCCCAAATGTTTCGTCTACATCTACGGTAGACATCCTCAGAAGGAGTTCAGTAAACCACGGCCCACAAATTCTAGTGCCTAGTATGTTATTACTTGTAGAAGGATGCACGGAATATAACTTTTGTATGCAAACATCCTACCAAAGTGCCTATTGCGTTACGCGATGTTTTCCATGCCAGAACAATCAATAAAAATTAGGCTGCTTAAAGGTTTATTTATTGCATTTTTGGTCTAATTAATTTATTATCTTTACTCTGGGCGCTATAGTACATAAAATATTATTTGGTGGCAATTATAATGTTTAAATTTTCAGCAGATAGTTTACCGCCACGGGTGACCGAGGTCGTTAAGGCACGGACTCGTGAGCGGGAGGTCTCCGGTTCGAATCCTGCCAGGACCGTCCTCCCTGACTGGGTTTTTTTCCAGGTTTTCCTCAGTCTTCATAACTGGCAAATGCCGGGGAGGTACCTAAACTTAGGCCTGGAATGCTTCCTTTCTTAAAAAAAAAAGAATATCCTTTCCCAATTTATCATTTCATTTCATGTATCACCGTGTCCACCGCCTGTGGTGCCTCAGTAGTAAAAACGGGCGTTAAACACTACTCAAAACAAAAAGCAGATAGTTTCTTCTTGTTCATTTCATTTAGCAGTAGATTACGTGCAATACACTATTACGAGCGTAGATCCATACGTTTCCGATCTAACCATTTTAGGTATCATAAAGACAAAAACTATTTTCATTTTTCAATATAGTTACGCTTTATTGCAATAACTTCTCGCATCTTTGAAGTAATATTTCAACCCCCCCTCCCAAATAGTCAGAAGTCTTGTCTGCAAAAGGGGCATAAAGAGCATCCATCACTTCTTCATCACACTTAAATTTCCTTTCTCAAAGTTCCTTCTTGAGTTTTAAGAAGAGGAAATAGTCACTGGGAGCTAGATCTGGGCTTTAGGATGGATAGTCGATTTCCTTGAAACCACATTTCTTCAGAGCTTCCAAGAGCTGTTGCGCAGGCGCGTTGTCGTGAAGAAAGTGCACACCACCACTTTCCTCGCCTTCCCTCGCCTTTCCTCGCCTTTTATCTTTGATGGAAGCACGTAGTCGGTGCAGTAGGCCAGCGTAATACTTCCCAATTATTGTGGCGTTCCTCTCCTAAGTCGATGAAAAGTATTCTTTCACAGTCCCGAAAGATCTTGTTTGACTGAGTGACCTTGGCCTTTAGAGGCGGTGCTTCGCCAGGTTTACGCCACTCCATTGATTCTCTTTTGGACAAGAGATCATAGTTTCATCTCCTGTAACAATTGTTTACAGAATTTCTCTCTCGTTGCCACGGCAAAGCTCCAAAAATGCCTGACAACAGATGACTCATTGCTGCTTTTGGACTGAGGAAAAAAGTTTAGGCTCCCATCTTGCACTAACCTTATTCATGATTAAATGTTCATGAATAATTCGAAGGACTGCTGTTTTAGAAAAACCCGATCTTCCTCCTGCTATTTCTGTAACTTTGAATTGCCGGTCTTGCGTAATTTCTCCTGCCACAAGAGCGATGGATGTTTTCAGAAGTGAGCACCTCCAAGGGCCGACCTGCATGCTCTTCGTCTTCAATGCTTTCTCGATTCATTCGACAAAGTTTGGCTCATTCATTTACGGTAAAATATGAGAGGGATGCTTCCCCACATACACCGTGCAATTTCCGTTTAATTTCATTTGGAGTAAGTCCTTCTGTAACTCAAATACAGCTCGAAACTCCATTTTGAACATATCACAATCTTCTACACATAGCCTGTTAAAAAAGAATGCGGAAACGGACATGTTGTACAATTATATATATAACACTGATAATAAAGAACAAAAAATGAACAAAAACGTGACAGTTGAATCATGTTTTTGAAGTTCTTATCGTAAACATACTTTAAATTAAAATTACTTCTTACACGCTCTTGTAGTACACGGTGCAACATTAAAACAGAATAACAACAAAAATCTAACTGATTTTATTTGTGTAAATAAATAAAAGGTAAAATACAAAAATCTAAAGTTTGATACGTATTTTGTAAGCAATATATGAATCATTTCTAACGCCTTTTACGCTTAATCCTCAGCTTCATTTTCAGTTACATACAATGGTTTGTATGAATCACAGCGAATGTGAAACTATTGCAATTATAACACACAGTATACATTATTAATTTTCTTTAATTATTGGTAATTTTATATTACTATTATATATGGTATTACTAACACTCTCGCCACCCCTGATTTGTTATACTATTTTTGTAACTTGCTTAACTTCACTACCACATATGCCTAAATTTGTAATAACACACGGACTTGAGTTATATTGATCCTTCGTCCGCAAAAAGAAGTAATATAACATAATGACAGAATTAGAGCTTCCTAAATAATTCAGCAGTTACTTGCCATATTTATCTTCTTGAAATCAGCACTTGTATAGGAGAGCTGTATGAATTTCAGAAGAGGATAAGAAGAAATGGATGAAAGACCTCCTATGCGTGGACAAACTTATTCGGGCTCAATGTCGCATATTCAAAAATGAACGATATTACCCCACAAAAACTCTTAAGTTGTTTAAACGGGAGTTTCCTATTTAGCGTTATGTTGACATGTTCTGTAGATTATTGCTCTCGCACATGGCTATTATCCACCTGTTTGTTGTAAGACGTCATTTTGTTTGCCTTAAGATTATTTGCATGTTTTATTGCTATAATTTTGTTCTAATAGCAGTTATGTTATTTAAAGCTGATAGGGCAATCATTTTATATTATGAGTGCTCTCCCCAATACATCATCAAAACTGAGGCATCTTTCCAGTCTCAGGTTGTCTTGTTGTATGCCCAGTGGCCGCTTGTGGGCGAATCGATCCCTCAGCAGTCTCTTGTCATGACTGGCTGGGGGCCTCTAATAAGCCGACCCGGGCCGTAATTTCGCCCCCTCGTTTCGTGAAAAACGAGTTATTACTTTCACTTGCCATTAAACTAAAGTGTGGAGCTGCAAGGTTGAGCGGTTTAGGGCATTAATATTGCGCGCGCGTCGTCTTTAAACTAGTGACTCAAAAAGATTGCGTCGGCGGGTATATAGAGACTCATTAGAAACGAAAAATTAGCCATAAACTTAAGGTAGTGGCTTTAATCAAAATAATAAAACATTACGAGCACCACTGGCCAATAAAGTACGTCTCTTGAATATTGATACACCAAGGCAAGCAGTGACATTTCCCTAGATCGACAGGGAGAGTTGAAGGGAACATCATAACGAATAAAACTTGAATGTACTCTTATGGCAACAAAGTTAGACTAAAATATTTGTCAATCCTATTGGACAAAGCTCCTGAGCTTTCATTTTAAAACAAAATTAAGTTATCATACACGATTTCGTGAATAAATACTATAAATATGGTATAGCTAAAGCTGTATTAATTAAATTAAATAAATAAACAACTGTAGTACTGAAACAATAAGCTAAGTGCACAAAATCAAATTTATTCAGGAAAAGAGAAAAACGGTATACATGATCTATAATCATTAACACATTAACACAAATATTATTATTTATTTAAAATACAACATTTAGTTCATATATTGTAGTTATTAATGCTTTTAAATAGTGTTTAACATCTGGTATCATAGGCAATGGGCACTGATGATACGTGAAATGAAATCATAAACTTGGAAAGGAGTTTTTTTTTTAAAGGAGGGAGGCGTTTCTGGCCTACGTTTAGGACACCTCCCGACATTTATCATTTATGAGGACTGAAGAAAACCTGGAAAAAATAACCTCAGTTAGGGAGGACGGTCCTGGTGGAAATCGAACCACAGACCTCCGCACCTTAACGACCTCGGCCACCAGTGGCGGTGTTATCAATGTTATTTAATAGTAGTTCTGATTTTTAAAAACAATGCAAAAAGTAGCATGGCATAAGTATCAAAGAGGTTATCTGAAAACTGCACATATTTCCCTAAAAACAAAAGTAATAATATGTACTATATAAAACAAAAATTGAAAAAACGTTGTGTGAAAATGAAGTCATTTCACTATTAGATGGTTGATTTCCAAAACTGACGCTGAAGGTGTGCTTCATTTGTCTTCTAGCATTCAAATAAAGTTCTCCTAAGTTATTGATGTTCTTATTTTTTGCGCATTATACAACCTCTACTTTGGTAGATTTTTGTCTTGTGCAGGTGGGTTGCAAGGAGTGAAAGACTGTTGCTTCTCTTCTTAGTTTTTTATTGTTGTACTACTAGGAGTTCTGAATGCTTTCCAACTTTTGTTCATCATTGTTGTGGTGGGTTGGATATTTATTTATTTATTTATTTTTTTTTTTTGCTTAGGGTATCTGATATTTCATTTTTGGTTTACCCATTGAAAGTAGATAGTGTTATTTAAATTGGTGACCGTCTTAATTATTTGTCGAATTTCATTTTTTGTTGGGGAGAGAGAGCTTTTATTGGATGCTATTGCCTCTAGCGCTGATGAAATGGGCGATTTTCCCTTCGGGGACCGCTCTAGGCGTAACGGCCGGTCGGTCTGTTCAACCTGGTGGTCCGTAGCTACGAGCAATAAGTTACACACTGAAAAGATACATTTACTCCCCATTATTATAAAGCAAGAAAATGCTGGAACTGCCTCCTATCATTTTCCATACATTTCTGATATCGGCTTATGATATGAACCATTACCCCCTGCATTTACTTTTTTCAAGAATGTTATTTTCTAATGTGTGTTGATTTGTCTTGTACAGTTTTTCCTAATAGCTAATTCATGAAAAAAGGATTCCGAAATATTTTGCACATACGTATCACTATCAATTGTTTCTTAAATTAAAAAGGGGCTATTATTCTCTCGCCGCTAATGGCACACCACATTCCTATCTTTCTATCATGGAGAGGTTCCTCGTAAAGCAGGTTAGGCTTTCCCCAACTACAGCAATTTGTTTTGTGAATTAACATACCCACTTAGGTGGAACTAAAATTCGTCCGTAAGGAACATTATGTCATTTTCTTGTTTGAAAGTTAATTTTGATATAAGGGATAGGTCCATAAGTTTCCGGCCTCGCCGATAAAGGTTATCGCCTTCACAAAACTTATATGGTGTCATACCTTATCTGTTAAGTAAATGATTGCAGCTTTAACTTCCGCTCCGCTGTGTTCAGTTGTTGCATAAAGAAGGATATGTGTAGAAGATTGTGACATGTTCAAAATGGGGTTTCGAGCTGTTATTATTCACAAAAGAAGTACTTATTCCAAATGAAATTAAACGGCGGTTGGACAGTGTATATGGGGAAGCCACCCCCTCATATTCTACCGTAAAAGAATGGGCCGAACTTTTTGGAATGGATCGAGAAAGCATTGAAGACGAAGAGTGTGCAGGTCGGCCCTTGGAGGTGCTCACCTCTGAGAACATCGCTCTTGTGGAAGGAGAAATTACTAGCAGCAAGGTTGGGCCTTTATAAAACAACAGTCCTTCGAATTATTCATGAACATTTAAACATGAATAAGGCTAGTGTAAGATGGGTACCTAGACTTCTTTACTCAGTCCAAGTGCAGCAACGGGTCATCTGTTGTCAGGATTATTGGAGCTCTGCCGTGGTAACGAGAGGGAAGTTCTGCAAACCATTGTTACAGGAAAAATGAAACTATGATCCCTTGTCTAAATGAGAATCAATAGAGTGGCCTAAACCTGTGAAGCATCGCCTCTACAGGCCAAGGTCACTCAGTCAACCAAGATCTTTTGGGACTGTGAAGGAATACTCTTCATCGACTTCAAGGAGAGGAACACCACAGTAAATGGGGAGTACCACGCTGACCTACTGCACAGACCTTTCGACTGATCAAGAAATACAGAGTATGTAAATTGTATCAGATACTTAGGGACATACTCCTAACAATATAACATTTAAAAAATCTATATAAATATGTGACCACCTCCTTGGTTTATTGTTTAGTGTTTCTGACTGGAGACCCGGGTTCGATTTCCTGTACCTGCTCAGGATCACATGCACCCCTGTAATATTCTTCTGTATTAATGAAGTCGTAAGATGAAGGTATAGGAAGCAGAGGTTGCTGTTGCAGGTCAAGGCTCATCCCGGGCTGTAGCGCCAATGAAAAGAAAAAATAAATATAAACATGGACCTAAAAATATTTAGTTTTTTTCAGAGATTTTCCTGCACATTTGCTACTGTAGAATAGACAGTTCAAACTGCTTTCTGATTTCTTCATTAAAATAGATCACTGTTTGTCTATCTTTTATTTTTTTTCTGGATGTATAAACAATAAACAAAACAAAAATGAATTAGGTGAGTGAAATGGCAGATAAGCACTAAATGTATTGTCTTGCAGATGAAAATGCATTAGAAGGAAGTGAACTTTACCTTGATTGTATGCAAGAACATTCTCACAAATTCACCAACGCATGCTAGAGATAGGCTAGTTTGATATGAAAGTTTCTGATGCTGGGAAGTCAACAGAGTCATGAAACTGTGAGCTTGAGGAACGAGTACTTCGTAAGTTAGAATGCAAGAGAAATTGCATTAAGGAATATAGTTAATCGCATGGTTTTTGGAATATCCCGCATGTAAACGTCCCTTATCCTTATCGCCTTAAACGGATGCAAGGATTTAATATGACATACTTTCGACCGCGAAGGAAACTATGCCACAGTATTCTACAGCAGTGTATATGTTCACGAATTGACTTCTTCACTGATGAGACTGATGTATCTTCAACCATCATAGCAATTACATTTGTGCCCATGAAAAATACTAATAAAGCACATAAGGGAAACATAAACAGAAATTCAGTCTACACATTTGGGCTGGAATAGTTAATTCCCATTTTTTTGGCTCCTATTTCTTTCCTCCGCATCTGACAAGAGATATTTATGTGCAGTTTCTCAGAAATGAATTGATGTACCTAAGGATGTCATGCAACGAATGACGTTTACACACGATGACTCTCCAGCTCAGGGTATTTATGTCGAGAGGAATGCGATGAATGGCTTGGTTGCCAGATTTGAATTGAATGTACTTTTATCTATGGGAACATTTAAAATTCTTAGCATAAGCAACTCCTATATCTGATATTGACCTTCTGAGAGAGCGTATCTAAAATTGATTTGAGCAAATACGAAACTCTCCCGGAGTTTCCAACAGAGCACGCCAAAGCATGGAGTCAAGGTTCAACAAATGCTTCGGAGCGGAAAAAGGTGACGTTTAGCAATTTTTGTATTGTATGTTGTTTATTTTATCGCTTGTACTATTAACAATAATATAATACCACCCTGAAGAGAAAGTTTTTCAAATCCATGTGTATAAATATTTTTATGTTAAGAACACGTTCCTGAAATATTTAACACAAATTCATAGACTTTGCGACTGTTATTACTTATTTTTCAACTACTTTGGGATACCAAAACAGCTACCCGGCCCTGCGAGCCAGCCTTGAACTTTGCATTTAGCCAAAGCTATGGGGGACCGGTTTTTCGTGAACTGTCCTGTACAATGATGTGCTCTTACACTGTGTTCCCATAAATATAATTGAGCAAGGAAGGCTCCTCAATAATAGCATGTTAGGACTCTTGCAACAACATTTTACGTAAGTTTCCAGGACTGTTAAGCAGGAAGTGGTGGTAAATTATTTATATTTTACATTATGTGAGAGAATGCTTACGAAGTTTTATAGTAAGTTTCCAGGTGAGTGATTAAGAGTTTCCTTGTTTGTGGGAGAAAGAGCTGCGATTGGCTCAGTTCACAACAAGTTTTGTTTTGAACTTATTACTTTAACAATTTCCTTGACAAGGAATTGATCGATACCTTATGTATATTCATTTGTTGGCGTTGTGTGCACTCTTGACGGTTCATATAAGTTTGGTGTAAGAACGACATGAAGAAACACAAAGAAAATGCTCTAGATGCTAAAGAAAAGGAAGCTCCAGAATTTTTTATTTTCCTACTGAAGATAAATTAATTACTGATATACGCGTCATGCAAATTACTTTTGAAATAGTATCAGAGGAAACTCCAAAGAATTACATATAAGTACACAGTATTATCAAAATACCCCGCACTGCATGTTTTACCCCTTGCATAAAAATGATTCAGTCAAGGTTCTCATTTTCTCTGCTGCTGAATAATAATAAAATGTATCAGATTTTATATGCACGAACCTTAGTTTCGAGAAGGGATACATTAAGATTCCGTATCGTGAGGCATTGTTCCCAACACACAACCTCTATAGCTCACGTGGGAAGCGTACAGACAAGTAATGTGTAAAGTTGGTAGACATGGTAATCAGGATGAAATCTATGTGCATATTAAGACGCAAATGTTCAGGAGTGTAAGAAGATCCTACAGGCATCTGATAATTTCGAGGAGTATTTTGTCGCAATGGGTAAGTTCTATCAACGACATATGCGACGCAATAAAGCTCAAAAAATGAATAATTGCTACCGAGTAGACATTCCCTTAACCACAGAGAACAGGCACGCAGTTTCTGGTGTATATCACAGATTAGAAAATCAATATGGAAATTTGGGACTCACATAAAGAACGATTGACACTATTCATAATTATTACTTAATGAAAATATTTTTGAACTCCTGTATCGCCGGTTGCGTCGACAATAAAGATAATAAAGATAAAATTTTTCCTAAAAACTTTGCTTATCGTCTTTTCTTTCTCATCAATTCTTTAGTTGCTCTAAGTTTAAATTGCTTCTCTTCTGTTCAAGATCTAGTAATAATTAAGCAAAATATTATTTACCCACTTTCTAAGCACTGAAAGTAGAATCCCTAAAAATAATGAAACGTTCCTAGAATTGAAAATCCTTTACCTCTTTGAATATTGCACCATGTATGCTATTTTGCGCATAATCTGCTGTCCACGATTAATATTTAAAGATATGTTTTCCCTCCTAGTTTCTTGATCTATTATTTATGCATAGCTCATCTTCAGCGTGTTTGTTTATTTGCTGAAGCGAATTAATAGAAATAAGGGTGATCGGCTGTACTACCTGTGAGTTTCTCAGTCCTCTTTGGTTAAGACGCAATCAAGAAGCTCCATGAATTTAGATCCTCTTGCTCTTACAAGTAGAAATGTTGCTGGAAACTTCTTCACTGTGTGTAGCCAGTAACCCAGGTATTCGGCATCAACAAAAATTGTTTAATTGTAAAATGCCTTTTAATTGTTAATGTTGCTTCATTGGCAAGGGTTATATTTATTTTTCAGATTGCTTTAAGTGCATTTTATAACGTCTTGTCAAGAAATGTGCACTCTTAGAGTAATTACAAATAAATACAACTTTGGCAAGGGTTTATGCTCCTATTTCTTTAAAATGAAGGAAAATCTTTATTCAATTTTAATGTTTGTAATTTGGCTGTTCAAAAGCTAATATTTTGCTAGTTAATTGCGGAAGTTCTTTAAGATTTATTATGTAAGCATTTGTCTTTAAAGATTTGCCTTTTGAAAGTCTTAATTATGTTGTAAATTTTCAGTGCATTATTGCTGCTCTATACTAATATAATTAATTTTACTTTTCGAACATTATAATTTTCCATATAAAATAGTTTTGCATATGCTTTATATACATGATTTGGATTGATTACCAAATTATATATAAATAGTTCGTAAACCTTGGAACTTTTTACTGTTCTTCTCCTGTATTGATGAGTCACTTTTCATAGTCAGATATGAGGATTTTCCTCCAGCATCTTACTAAAGCAATAACTTGCAGAAATCAACAGGAAGATGTTCTCTTATTATTGATGCAATTGCTTGTTAATACTATAAAATCACACTAAAATTGCTTTACTAATTAATGGAAATGTTAAAGAAAAGTAAATGAGCTAAGGTACTGTTTTTCTAACAATAACTCTCTCTAACCGAGCGGGTTGCTCAGGCGGTAACTCTTGGGAGTTACATTCGGGAGGTTCGGGATCAAATTTCTTCGTCCCGGCCATCTTGACCTTGGGTTTTTAAACGTTTTTCCTGATCCTTAGGCGAATGCTGTGATATATCTTTCCTAAGCACAAAATTTCCTCTTGTCATATCATTCCATTGGTTTTGTTACACACTCAAGAGTACTAGATCGAAGTGTTAGTGCGGTGTGAAACAACTTGAGATTTAGAAATATTTCTAAATGCTTCATGATATGATATGAACTTTAGATATATTTCTAAAGGCCTCTAAATGCCTCATGACATAAAAGGTTCTCTGTTGATGGTCTTGAACTTCTTTGAGAAGGGAGTTCCGCTGGTGTCGGAGTGTTCTATCTGGAAACACGTACGTAGATTAAGGACACAAGGACATAATCTACGTCCGTGCTTCACAGTCCATGGATCCTGGCCACTCGATGTCTCCTTTGCTTCAGCCCTTTCTCTCGAAGGTGGAACTCACTGGGAACTAGGCACAAACGGCCAGCTATTGAGTTAGGCTGAAGTACCAAACTATTATACGTCCCTAATAATCCAATCCAATCTAACAGCTCAAATGAAAGGAACAGAATTGAATAACACCTAGGTTTCACATGAATGTAGCCAAAGATTAATAAAGTTAAAGTTACAATAAATTAAAGCTTAATTATTAAATAAACGAATCATGTCAATGTGCAAAGAGCATGCATTCTCAAAGATAAAGGTCCCCTATTAGGTGAACTTTGGCCCTTTGGCACAAAATGAAAAATAATTTCCAACCTTCTCTTTAATCCTTTACAAAGCCTGTCTATGGTATGGTTAGAAGATTAGAATTAAAATGTTTAGAAGATTGAGTGAAGCTTGTCCCTGTTCTAGATTAGACAAATAAGAGATATAAGAACGTAAGCTTCCCAGTCTGCTGGCAGTGTCTTAATGACTGACCTCGTCTGGTCTTAAATAAAAAGGCCAACAGCTAAATGAAAGTTAAATGTGCAGTGTCGTACAGCTTTAGCGAACCGTAAAATGAAGTCTCCTACGTTTATTGGTAAGTATTAAAGTTTTTTGCCATTTTATTAGTAAAAAACCTAACAGAAACATGACAACAGCAGTCAGGAACATCGAAATAGAGCTAGCTAATACCTTTTGAGTGGAAAACGAATATTTAATGAAAAATAGAATAAATACTCATACCGGTACATCTTAAAGGTTAGAAGAACTAAAGGAACAAAGAATGAGCAATTAAAACTGCTTAATAATTCAGAAGAAAAAGACAGAAAATATTCAATAAAATAGAAGACCATAAATCGAATATTTCATTTTGTTTTGAAAAAAAAACGTATTTAGAAAATGCATTTATGGGAATTATAGTATTTGTGGAACGCTCCTATTAATCAAAAAACAGATGACATTTTTCATATGTATTCATATTATATAGGACTTTTTAAAAATGTTTTAAACATCCATTTTTCAGTGCTCGGTTGATGCATTCTGTGATGCTGCAGGTTTCCGTTTACTCCGTCGTCCGCACATCACAAAAGCGAAACAGTGAAACAAGTCAGGAGTTTCATGCGCGTTCAAAAGAACAATCATTACAGAAGTTCCACAAACTCCTCTTTGCAAAGTGCAAGCTTTTGCGACTATCTAATAACTTGTGTCGGTGACAGATTTTTATTTATTTATCCTCTTTTCCTCTTAGAAATGTAAACGAGATACAAAAAGTACTTTCATTCTTTTCTGAGAACATACAAGAAGCACTCACAACGCAGATAAAATTATGGTTTTCTTCATACAATTACCGCAGGTGCGCAAACTAGCTGCGTTCTTGTATTACATCTACACACGACATGTCCTTTACCACAGACATAAACTCAACGGTTGTTACAGCTCAGAAATGAAAGAAATTATCAGCAGAAATGACAACCGTGCTTGTGAAATTTAATTTCACCCACGGATGAGAAGGTGGAGGGCATAACTGGGAAGCATTGTGTGACTCTCTTTGTCAGAAAAGCCACAACGACCCCAAAATTAAAAAGAAAAAGATCTTCCTCATTTCCTGTTCCTTTTGTGAGTTTTCTGGAACACTCCTATTTCCCGTTTTCCCTTTTGATTCTTTTTCTTTCCTTCTAATAATCTTTACTATATTCAAACAGTAGATTTCCGAGCAGGATTGAAGAAACCAATATAATTTTACAGGAAAAGGCTGAAAAAGCATGGTTCTAAATGCAGAACTTGTAAATGTTAAAGAATGTACTTTAACCCCATTTTTCATCAGCTTGGCCAAATCTAACTATAGCATACAGGGAAAACTTACACGCTGTATGTTGGTGCATTTACCCTAGTTTTTATATTGTACTATTCTTTACTGCATATAATTTTTGTCCCGCTATGTGGTCTTTTTTTGCAATTATCGAATTTGATTGTGAATGCGGCAATTTTGAGCAATGCTTAGTAGGACGTTGTATATTTGTTAAAATAAACTATGCCGATTCTTGCGCGCATTCCGTGCTTTCCGATCGATGCACTAACTCCTCCCCTCTTTTCTGGAGCCATGTCAGCATGATATTATTAGCAGACCAGTTGGCCACTGGTTCAAGCAATTGGTTTGTACTGAAATCAGGGTTTCTAGTAATTCTTGGTGCTGATTTCACTATACTTTGCTTTCTCGGACATACAGCTAGGCGGTCCCGATGGGACCGAATGCATATACCTTCGGCTCTTTAATTCCAAATTATTAGGTCCGGGGCCTTCTTCGTCTTAGTCGTAAACAATGCATCTTTTATCATTATCACAACAATACTATTATCAGTAATTCTATTAAGAGTGAACTATTGACTATATTTCTGGAGTGAAGACTATTGCCGAAAATTTAAGGACTATTCAAATTTTAATACGATGCTGGTCTTTGACAGAGCGGTTCGTAAAACTACGCCTTTATTTTTCTTTTCCTTGTAAGGTTAATGATAATTATTCATTCATTCTGATTGTAATAAAAAATATATAAGAGAAATACTTTTTATGAAACTAAGCGTTTTCACATATCATTCTAAAGGTTTATTTAAGGGAGGTATTAAAGTGAGGTCAAAATCATATTTTTGAATTTAGTGTCATTTTAATATTAGGAATTTTCTGTTAATTTTAATATGGTTTTTGTTAATGTACCTAGGTCAAAATATTTTAATAAATTTTTAATTATGCCACTGCAGAAGTCATTGTTATTTTGTTTTATCAGCATTTGTGCGGTTAAAATTCTATATTTCAGAAGCTATTTCATCTAGAAGTCCGTGGTTTATCTTTCTTGAATTATAGAAAAACTGTATTTCATAAGTTCGCAGCGTTTGTTTCCATGACATCATCCTATGTTGCTTTGCAATGTTGGAGGGTTTTAACTGGTGTTTCTCTCAAAAAGTTAGTTTTTCTGTAAAAATATTTTTTGGTTGCAATTATTTAAAAACTGTTTTTACATACGTTTCCCATTTTTTTAGGATCTGTATGGGCCATCACTTGAAACTTTTACCGCTGACAATGTGGATCTACTGTGGCAGAGCGAGAACAAAATGTGACAATGTAAAAATATAAAGTGGATTAAAACTATAAAAAAGCAACCAATTCAAAATAATTTATAATTTGCTTGAGAATCGCGGTATAGTAGTGAAAATAGATCAGAAAATTTCGATTATGTGTATCTGTATGTTGTAAAAGTTTCATTTTATTAGCTTTAATAGTCCTTGAGAAAATGGAAACTGAAGTTGGTAAATATAACATTACAAGGAAAGGCCTTTCATATTCCCCTTTAAGGTATTTATGTTCATGTAATTATATTTACTTCTTGAGTTGACAAAAGAAGTGAAATTCTTATAACGAAACACAGGTAAGCAAATATAACTTGTATAATACAGAATGTCCCAAAAGTCAGTTGACCATTTTTGTTATGTTTTATTCAGACTCATCTTTATAAAAATTGCTCAGAATGACCTTCACCTTAAAATCTGATAGACGCTTTTACACAAACGCGGTTATCGTGGAGTTCTTTAAAGGTGAAGCGATTAATAAAAGAAAAGGTTTGGATTTGTTGGTCTCTTAGAGTAGACTCTATTAACAATTTCTCATAAGGAAAAAATCACATAGGGTCACGTCAAATGAGCGGGAAAGCCAATCCATAGTTTACTGAGTAAAAATTAACTGAAAGAGAGTCCCTCACTTAGCCTTCAAAATCTTAATGGTTTCTTATTTTAGAGAGTAATTTTCTTCGAAATGCCAGGAAAGTTAAGTTTCTGTCATATATATGGGTTATTTCATGCCAAATCAGGACGAAAAAGGAACCACTCGCAAAACTCAATCGTTTAGGTTAAAAATTACAACAAATTTGAACTATGAAGTTTTAGTTTTAACTCCCGAATAATACTTTCTACATTTCCCAAATTCAACTGATGCTCTTTTAAGGACTAACAACTTGCTTTTCAGGCACTGACTGACTATTTTCCTCAGTACTTCCTAAGTTGTTCTGATTGAGGTAGGTATCAAACCAGAAACATTGCCTAATATATTTCACTGCATGATTGTCTCTCACTACTGTGAAGTCTCTAGCATGTTTCAATCAGATTCGTGACGTAAAAACACATTCTTCTATATTAAATTTGCGGTATATCACAAATAATTTACACCAACCTGAATATGAAAATCACTTTTAATTCACAACAACGAAACATTGAAGCATATGTGCTTTTATAAAACAACTGAGGCCCTAATGATCATGTAATGTAATTTACCCTGCATAGAGAAAATTCTTCACTATGCATAATTAATGTACAACAAAATCATTACCACATTTTGGTTAGTTGACATTTTGGACATTCTGTATTTACCAATCATAATGAATATCAACATTTGGAAGAGGAGAAAGACCAAATCATATACAATAGCTATTATTACACGTTGTTACACGTGTATGTGATTAAATAATCTTTTTTTAAAGCCATAAAATGCAGAACAAAATCGTCAGCCAGAGAATATAATATATATATATATAT